>WNWK01004745.1:0-100000 GCA_009830355.1 Cherax destructor
GATAGATGTGTGACTGCACATGGAGAGTTCAAAATGGGTGTGGGACTGATCTGGGAAAGTACAGGATGTGTGCGGGACTGCTCTGGGAGTGTTCAGAATAGGTGAGGGACTGCTCTGGGATAGTTCAGGATGGGTGCGGGACTGCTCTGGGAGAGTTCAGAATGGGTGTGGGACTACTCTGGAAGAGTACAGGATGGGTGTGGAAGTGCTCTGGGAGAGTACAGGATGGGTATGGGACTGCTCTGGGAGAGTATAGGATGGGTGTGGGACTGCTCTGGGAGAGTACAGGATTGGTGAACAAAGCTATTTAGACGGCATTCCCATATTGCCATGTGGGCTCCCATATTTTTTGTATAGTGCGCACACTGACCACAGAAACCCATTCTCTTAGATGTAGGCCTATCAGCCTTCTTGTGCTAAATTTGAGGCTACAAGAATTTAGGCGTAGTACTACGGTTTGGACCCAGAACTCAAAGCCGTAGATCTACGGCACGGACCGTGAAAGGGTTAAAAACTACATTTATGGGACCCATGCAAATCATAAGTAAAATCTCTGATGTAAATTATGTGGTAGTTTCCCTTGATTGATAAACCCACGAGAAGTAAAATTTACAATATAAGTCAGATTAAAATATTTAATAGCTCACATAAAGTCCCAGTAATGACTCTGTCCTTTGCCTCTGTAGACGACCCTGATTCCTTGCACACCATTCCAGAATTTCTAGTTAAGCTTCGTAATTCTGTCCTCCTCAAGGACCCTAGGCCTTTAATGACGGGGCTGGGTAAAAATCCATCAATGAGTCTTACTTCCCTCTTACAATCTTACCCTGACATATTTTCGGATGTTCCAAAAAAATTGTACCCTGGGATATCATGATGTAGATGTTGGAAACACTAAGCCTATTAAACTCTCCCCCTACAGAGCTAGTCCTGAAAAACAGAGGCTACTTCAGCAGGAGGAAGCATTTCTGTTAGAACACGGGTTAGTCGAGAAGTCATCCAGTTAATGGGCTTCACCGTGTATCCTTGGTAAGAAGTCTGATAGACGTTTTCTAATGTGTACAGACTAACATAAGGTGAATGAGGTCACTATTCCCTCTGCCACGTTTGGATGACGTAGCGGACTTTGTGGGTAAGGCTACCTTTGTTTCCAAACTAGACCTCCATAAAGGTTACTATCAGGTACCTTTGACAGATAAAGCGAAGAAAATCTCTGCCTTCATAATTCCATGTCACTATCAATATACAGTGACCCCATTTGAAATGCGGAACTTGCCGACAACGTTCCAGAAGCTGATCCATCAGGCTATTAAAGAACTTGAAGGCACAGCTGCTTATATGATCAATATAGTAGTAGTTTCCGATATGTGGGACCAACATGTTTCCCAACTTTAAGCTCTCTTTGAGAAGTTTAAGAGTTTCCAGTTAACTGTTAATTTGTGAAAGTCATCCTTTAGCCAGTCTACTGTTACTTTTTTGGGCTAAAATTCTTTCCATTAAGAATTACCCAGTACCTCGTGATAGAAAAACCCTACAGCGTTTCTTAGGGATGGTAGGTTTCTACAGACGATTCTGTAAGAACTTTGCAAATGTTGTAGCCCCCCTAACCTCTCTTACCAGTCAGAAACTAAAATTTTAATGGACCCTAGAGTGTCAAAACGCATTTAATAAAGCCAAACGGCTACTTTATACTGAACCCATTCTCCTGCCTTCCGATTTTTCAAATCATTTTGCATTACAGGTTAATGCTTGTGAGTCAGGGGTAGGGGCAGCACTCCTACAAAAATCTGGGGAAGAGTTCTTGCAGCCTGTGGCTTACTTCTCTGCCAAGTATCAACCTCATAAAAGAGCTTACGCCACCATTGAGAAAGAAGTCCTAGTCTGATACTTGCATTGGAACATTTCAAGGTCTACGTGGGGCAGTCGTCCCAAGTGGTCACAGTCGACAGTGATCACAATCCTCTGGTCATGAAAAACCACAACACACGTCTGATGAGACAGAGTCTCAGGCTGCAACCTTACAATATAAAACTCGTCCATATTGCCGGGAAGGAAAATAAGCTGACCAATTTCCTTTCCCGTGTTTAATTTAGGTTAGGATGTTTTAGGGACCATATGGGTAGCTTAACTCCTTTTTCCCCCTTTATAAAATGCTTTTTAAAGATGTTGATTTTTTTTTTTAGTGAGGGGACATTCTGCTGCCGTCCGCAATTGTCTTGAACCAACGTTAGCCCTACTGTCTGCTGTCTCGCTCTAGGACAGAGTTTGACTTTAGTCTGGAGAAAAGTTGAGCCCTATCTGATGAGAGGGATGGTTGAGAGGAAAGGCGGTTCTGTTATTGTTCAGTGCCATGGTGGCACGCTACCCATGGAGGTGGATGCCTAGTCCTGGCTACTAGAGCCCTTTTGGGGTAGGGGTGTGGCATGCAAAGAGTATGTTACAATTTATTCGGTGTATGTCACACTCCCATATAGGCTGTCTCTCAACCAGTGAACCATGTGCTGTCTAATGATCAATAGGGTACCCGTCGTTAAATCAGTACCTTGGTTCATTGAGCAACCTCAGGCAAGCCCGCCATAGCTGAAGCAACGTGGTTCACTTGCGGTAAACATTGGCAGACTTGCCTACCTGCTGGTTGAGTACGGTGCACTCTCTCTGGCTTCTGCTTTGCCATCTGCCACCGTGGTGTACACTTATTATTCTATCTGTACATATTGTACATAGTGTACATATCTGTATATAGTGGGTGAAGGCATAATATACATTACAGTCTATTGCTGAGTTTTGTTTGCTCCAATTCCCATTAGGACCAGGTCTCACAGGCCATTCTTTACCTGTGTTCATAATATGGACCTGCCTAGTATGGGCCAGCAGACTTGCTGCAACGATCTTATGTTTTTCTGTTCTTATCTTGCCCTAGATAGAGTGAAAAAAAATTGAAAAATTGAAGGCAATTGAAAAAGGCATTCTCGAGTTATTAACGATAATTTTAGAGAGAGAAACGAAAAATGTTGAGTAATGTTCCAACAATACCAAAATCTTTCCTTGACAAATTTAAAAACGCCATAAAAACTCGATTTTGTATTTTTTATAAGGTTTCCTTTCTCATTTAAATTCGAATTAAAATTTCCGACAGTCCAATAAGAAGGCATTTGATTTTCTTTTAAGAAAATATGTTAAAATTGCTTTGAAAAAGTCGTCAAACTGGCATTACCAAAGCCAAATTCAAAGCAAAATAATGGCTTTCTTTTAATAAAGTTCACGAGCGGTGAGAGTTTGAAGCCGATCAGAAAAGCTATTCTCTAGGTCCGACTTGTTATTGTTCCAGTCATGATATTGTTCCTTTTTGTTCTTCATTCTCTAGTAACTGACCTGATTCTTAAGATTCCAAGAGCTTGATTAATTTCAGTAACATTTCAGATTTGCACACACTCAGGTTATACTTATGAGGCATCATCCTTCTTATTGAATCCTGTATATCATTGTTAATATTTTTAAGTTGATCAGAAGAAGTATTCTTCAGTTACTGAATATATAAGAATATTGATATTTACTCATTGAAACTGGCAGACCAAGACACATGTGCAACAATTAGGTGTCTTTACTGTTAAAACGTTTCGCCTACACAGTAAGTGAATAAAGATGATGTAGCCAGTCCATCAGCCTGGAGAAGAGTATTTGAGGTGGTCAGTCCCTCAGCCTGGAGAAGAGTATTTGAGGTGGTCAGTCCCTCAGCCTGGAGAAGAATTCAGCTCCATGGTCTTGAAAGATATGAAGCTGAAGCTTGAGAATGGAGTCTTAAATACTGTCGAAGGTGAAGAAGAATATCACGAAGACGTTGTAGGTGGCGGGATCCACTAATAGTAGTAAGAAGGCAAGTCACTGTGGAATCCAACCTCTCTCACTCATATCTAGTAGTGGACATATCCTCAGCACTAAGTTACCTCTGTGCCGCAGCGTTTGTCAGTCATGTTAAAAATGTCATAAAATATTCATCAACTTACCGGTATTTTATGTCATTTTTAACATTACCCAATAACAGAAAGAAACCATACCACGGGCGGGGATAGAACCCGCGATCAGAGTCATAAAACTCCAGACCGACGCGCTAGCCACTGGGCCACTGGTATGGTTTGTTTCCAATCGTGTCATAACGATTTTGTGAGTCATGATAACAGAAAGAACCTTGCGTTTAGGAAACCACACTAGTGGTGAAAATTTGAAGCCGATCAGACGAGTCATTCTCCACTTATGACACGGAAGCCAAACATCCAAAAAAAAATTATTTAAATATTTTTCTACGTGAGCAAACAAATTTAATAGGTATTCTCGTGGCCGCATAGTGCATCAGCCATTAAATACTGAAGCCGCTCAGAAAAGATAAACTGAAATATATTTAACGTGATTTAACAAGAATAAAAACCGTGGCAGTATTTTACTTGAAACTTCACTACTGATGTAATATTTAAAGGCCAATATTTTTCAACATTTGAAGTTACGCCACTGAAGTTTTTTGGAGATAATACGAGCGACTCCAAGATGCTGGGAAGGAGTTCAACAGCTGTAGTCACAGGGCACATGAACAAGACACTTCTTTCAAGAACCTTCGCTAGTAACTGTGGAAAAGTGTTGAACATTATTAAACCGCCGTAATTAGTCGTTCCTGACTTGTGAAGAAAATATAACGAAAACTTTCTGGAGGAAGACGAAATAAAAATAAGGCGGACTATTAAAGGTCCCTCTTCGGGAAGACCTGTAAATAATAATAATAATAATAATAATAATAATAATAATAATAATTATTATTATTATAATAAAATTAATACTAATAATAATATTATTATTATTAAAATAAATAATATTAATATTAATTATAACTATCCTACTACTGCTGAATATAGCACTAATAATAATAATAATAATAATAATAATAATAATAATAATAATAATAATAATAATAATAATACTTGGAGTGAGGTAGCAGACATGTTTGGTGATGGTGGTTCTGGCAACGCTGCAGCGCTGGTAAGAAGATTGTCATGAAACATTGATGATAAGACTGTTCTCCATCCTTCCCTCCACCACCAACACTGTTGCCACCACCACTGTCCATCCTTCCCTCCACCACCAACACTGTTGCCACCACCACTGTCCATCCTTCCCTCCACCACCTACACTGTTGCCACCACCACTGTCCATCCTTCCCTCCACCACCAACACTGTTGCCACCACCACTGTCCATCCTTCCCTCCACCACCAACACTGTTGCCACCACCACTGTCCATCCTTCCCTCCACCACCTACACTGTTGCCACCACCACTGTCCATCCTTCCCTCCACCACCTACACTGTTGCCACCACCACTGTCCATCCTTCCCTTCACCATCTACACTGTTGCCACCACCACTGTCCATCCTTCCCTCCACCACCTACATTGTTGCCACCACCACTGTCCATCCTTCCCTCCACCACCAACACTGTTGCCACCACCACTGTCCATCCTTCCCTCCACCACCAACACTGTTGCCACCACCACTGTCCATCCTTCCCTCCACCACCTACACTGTTGCCACCACCACTGTCCATCCTTCCCTCCACCACCAACACTGTTGCCACCACCACTGTCCATCCTTCCCTCCACCACCTACACTGTTGCCACCACCACTGTCAATCCTTCCCTCCACCACCAACACTGTTGCCACCAACACTGTCCATCCTTCCCTCCACCACCTACACTGTTGCCACCACCACTGTCCATCCTTCCCTCCACCACCAACACTGTTGCCACCACCACTGTCCATCCTTCCCTCCACCACCTACACTGTTGCCACCACCACTGTCCATCCTTCCCTCCACCACCTACACTGTTGCCACCACCAAAGTCCATCCTTCCCTCCACCACCTACACTGTTGCCACCACCAAAGTCCATCCTTCCCTCCACCACCTACACTGTTGCCACTACCACTGTCCATCCTTCCCTCCAACACCTACATTACTGCATCTCTAAGTAATACTACCACCTCTACTAATTTTATAATATCTACTACTACTACTACTACTACTACTACTACTACTACTAGATAGGAACAGAATGCGCGGCTGTCAAAGCTACAACTAGCTTTCACAAACCAAATTAAAAGTTCTTCACTACAGTGTATATGTTCGTCTGGTTCATATCGGTGTACCAGTACGGAAACCTCTCCTGGTCAAGAGTTTGCAAGAAGACTAGTCCCAGAACTAGTAGTTATGTCGTACCAGGAGAGGTTAAGGGAAGTCAAGCTGATGACTCGGGGGATTGGAGGGATAGGGGAGACATGATAAAGACGTATAAAATACTGAGAGGAATTGACAAGGTACATAGGGACTGAATGTTTCAGAGATGTGACACAGCAACAAGGGAACATAAATGTAGGCAGAATACTCAGATGAGTCATAGGGATGTTAGGAAGTATTTCTTCATCTTTTCAATTGTCATAAAGTGGAACAATTTGTTGAGTGAAATAGTGGAGGGCAGGATCAATACATAGCTTTAAGAAGAGGTACGATAAGGCTCTTGGAGCAAAGAGAGAGTGGTCGTAGTAGCGACTAGCGACGAGGCGGGGACAGGAGCTATGACTCGACCCCTGCCACCACAAAGAGGTGTGTACATACACACATAAGCTCACAAAACACACAAACACACACACAGTGAAAAATAAATAGCTATTAAACTTAAAGATTTTAACTAAAAATAAATAAACTTGGCAGCCAGTGAGGCTGGAACTCCAAATTAATGGTCAATAAATTTCCTCAGTTTAACGACAGTTTTTTATGTATTATCTTATAAAGGAAGAGACAAGAATGAGAGGCAGCAACACACCGTCAATATTAGATTTAGTGTTGACTTAAACAGTGGACGAAAATGTCAACATAACCTACTTAAACCCACTTAGAAAGAGTGATCATGTTGTAGTGTAAGTAACATATGTAGTTATGAGTTAGATGAGAAAGAAATTTATGAACAGGAACAAATAAATCATAAGAAAAGGATTTTTTTTTTTTTTTTTAAGTTTTTAGGAAAATTAAATATAGTTCAGTACAAGTGACAGATATAAATAATCTGCACAAAGAGTTATGAAGTTTATGTGAAAAATGAAATTACATAATTTAGTGCAAATATAATGGAATTACAAAGAATGATTTAACGAAAGGCGTCAGAAAACTATGATAAAAAAATGAAAGGGTTTGGAGGCAACAGAGAAGCTGACCAATCAAGAAACTTTTCAGAGATTCTAGGAAGTTAGAAATGAATATACTTAGTAGGAGAGAGGAAGAAAGAAATTTTGAAAAGGAAATAGGAGAGAAGAGCGAAGTAGGACCAAACATTTTAACATCATAAAAAATAAACTAAAGGTGAAATACAAACAATAAATAGCGATGATAAAGATAGAATTTTAGATTTTACGAGAGAAGTTACTAGTTTATTGTGCGTCTCGTATCCATCCTGCGGACGGTAGCGCAAGATCATCTGAATTCACAATAGGCCTAGGAACTAGGCCTCAAAAGGGTTAACAGGAGTACATCTGGATTTATATCTACAGTTCACTCATTTTTTTACAAGCAGATTTAGGAAATTTGCTTAATGTATCTGACATCTTATTTTCATTAATGAGATATCATGACATGTCACATAGGATATTATACTGGATATATCTATTTTCCTCTGTAAGTGGACTAGATAGTCACCATAGGGTTGGCCATATATTTGCATTTGGTGTGATCATCATCTGTGTGTCTACCAAACTGCCAGAAGTACTTGTAGCCAAGCCTAAGCCTGGCCACTACAACATCAGTCAGTCTGTTCACATTGCAAGTTGTTCCATAAACATACTTATCTACGTTCATGTTAACATAGTGGCTTATATATCTACTCAGACTTCTAACTGCATTACTATAACGTTCAGTTTTTTATTTACTTCTCTCCTAATTACCTGGCTTCTCCAATGAGCATGTTGTTAGAGTCATTATATGAGTCAAGAGCCTTCAATGATGACATAGAATCAGTAATGATGATAGAGTCAAGCTCAGTGTTATGAGTTAGCTTTAACGTCATTACGATGGCAAACAATTAAGTTTGAAGTGTAGATGCAATGTTGTTAATTCTTATGCAACAAATTGTTATCGATCTTAAAGCAGATGCAACCCTGCCAGAAGGCTCCTGTTTAGATCCATCAGTGTATATAACTTGAGATAACTTATTACTACCAGCTAGGCGAGAAATTTCTTCTTGAGCAGTTGCTTTAACAAGTGATTTAAGGAAGGGATTACTAGCAATGAGTTTCTTGGGAGGGACTTGCAGGTATGTGATATTAAATGAACACATCTTCCATGGAGGGGTGAAATGCTCTTGTTGCCTACAGTGATACAATTCATGCAGGTTGTAAAACTTAATGTAATTGCATGTTTTCAAAACCCATTTATATCTATATGAATTTACTTCAGTAAGATTCATAGTGACAGTGTCTGAGTTATTTCTTAACATTCTAATACCAAGTACAGTGTTAATCTCAAGAATCCGATCACTGATACTAGAAACACCCAACGTTCTTCCTCAGATTAAGAACCTTGGTATATATGGGACAGCCAAGAATAATTCTGAGGGCTTCATTTCGATGGCAAAGTCACCGAGGAGGAGCAGGAATTATGTGGAGTTCTGAATGGAAACTTTGAGAGTTTGTTCACGAAAGAAATTTTTCAGACAACTGAATCAGAGGATATTGAAAGAACTGAACAGGAAATAAAGAAATTCTTACTTGATGCTGATAAGAACAAAGCAATATTACTAGACGGGATAAAGTCTTGACTCTTAAAAGAATGTCCAGATGAGTTACGTTATTCAATTTAGACTTTTTTTTTAGGATTTCACTACAGGAAGGTAAATTAGCAAACATTTGGAATCTGACACATACTGTGCTATCTTTTGAAAAAGGTTACAGGGAAGCCCTTTATTATAGACCGGTTTCACTGACAAGTTTTACTGTAAAATCACAGGAAAAAGACGTTTGAGTAAAGTGGATTCAACACTTAGATAATAATAACATACTAACTAGTAAACATTTTAGTTTTCGGTCTGCACACACACACACACACACACACACACACACACACACACACACGCAGACGGAGTACAGTCTAGGGGGTCAGAGACTGCAAACCTCATTCAAGGAAAAAGATCTTGGGGTGAGTATAACACCAGACACATCTCCTGAGGCGCACATCAACCAAATAACTGCTGCAGCATATGGGCGCCTAGCTAACCTAAGAACAGCATTCCGACATCTTAATAAAGAATCGTTCAGGACCCTGTACACTGTGTACGTTAGGCCCATACTGGAGTATGCAGCACCAGTTTGGAACCCACATCTAGCCAAGCACGTAAAGAAGCTAGAGAAAGTGCAAAGGTTTGTAACAAGACTAGTCCCGGAGCTAAGGGGTATGTCCTACGAGGAGAGGTTAAGTGAAATCGACCTGACGACACTGGAGGACAGGAGAGATAGGGGGGGACATGATAACGACATATAAGATACTGAGAAGAATTGACAAGGTGGACAGAGACAGTATGTTCCAGAGATGGGACACAGCAACAAGGGGAAACAGTTGGAAGTTGAAGACTCAAATGAATCACAGGGATGTTAGGAAGTATTTCTTCAGTCATAGAGTGGTCGGGAAGTGGAATAGCTTGGGAAGCGATGTAGTGGAGGCAGCTTTAAGGAGAGGTATGATAAAGCTCATGGAGCAGGGAGCGTGACCCAGTAGCGGCCAGTGAAGAGGCGGGCCCAGGAGCTATGACTCGACCCCTGCAACCACAACTACGTGAGTACACACACACACACACACACACACACATATATATATATATATATATATATATATATATATATATATATATATATATAACAAAATAGGATGACTTGGAGAGCGTATAAATCTGTAGTGGACATCCAGCAAGCGTGTGTGAGCGCGTTAGATAGGAGTGAGTGGAGGCAAGCGGTTTTTATGACTTGATGTGCTGTTGGAGTTTGAGCAAGGAAACATTTATGAGGGGATTCAGGGAAACCGATTAGCCGGACCTACGTCCTGGAGGTAGGAAGTATAGTACCTGCACTCTGAAGGAAGGGTGGGGATATTTGAACTGTAGTATCAGCCCGCCTCTGGCAAGACAGTGATGGAGCGAATGATGGTGAAAATATTCTTTTTATATATTTTTTGTAAAATTATTGTGGCATAATTACAGCAATTATTCAAGAAAGATAGATAGTGTTTAGCTATATTTTAAGGAAGCTGTTAATAGAGTTTGCTATGAAAGACTAAACTGAAAACTGGAAAATATAGGAAAAAATAAAAGTAAATTATTGCAATGGATGAAAGACTTTTTGTTTGAGAAGAAAATGGGAATAGTTTTATGGGAAAAATGTCTGCTTGGGAGGATGCCAGAAGTGGGGTGCCACAAGTGTCTGTATTTGTTATAATGTTTTTAATACTTATTGATGATTCACAAGAAGGAATATAAACTATAAAAATATATTTAACGATGATGCGAAAATCTTATGGAAAATTGATAATCAAATTGACTACAAAGTTTACTGGAGGAACTGTGTCGAATAGGTAAATTGGTCAGTTAACAAGAACTCTTTTAAAATTAAGTCTTTTCTAAAATTTTCTCTTACACTTTTAAAGATATATTTTTTTTACTAATGTCAATGTAAAAATAAAAAATTTTGTACCAAAAGAATCTTAGAAAAGTTATCTAAACTTATTATAACAAGCACAATTTAATTTAGCCTAATCCAACTAAATATATTTTAGATAAATTTACAATAATTTAATAAACAAACACAATGAAATATATTTTTTTCGTTAGGTACAGTATAATTTTTGCGAAATTATTACATACACAAATTTTCGCTTGCCTTATTCGGCAAGAAGAGCGTTGCTATTTAAATCAAAATCGCAAGTTTTACCTATTCGGCACTACATATATCTATATATTCTTTCTTTCAACAAATCGGCCGTTTCCCACCAAGGCGGACCAATACCTTGGCGCCCAGCTCACGCTAGACGTTGATCCAAGGCAGCCAGCTTTCAAGCAAGTGGCTTACAGCTTTTCATCTCATTCCCTGCATGCATCAACCAACTAGAGATTTTTACAATGCTAAAGCACTGCGTACCTTGTTGCAAGGTTCGTAGGTTCGAGTCTCCTTCGGCCAGAGATCAGTGTTTGTGAAAATTTCGCCTGCTCTTGCGAATTCCTAGATATATATATATATATATATATATATATATATATATATAAGTATTGGTAAAAAAGAATGAAAAGATGGGGTAGAATGTGAAGTCGAATATTCAAACGGTTTCAGGAAGAAATCCAAATATTCTACCTTGAAGCCTTTTTATCAACTTCTCCGAGGCTATGGGTCTCATAGACTCGTATCCTATGGACCCCATTATTAATATATATATATATATATATATATATATATATATATATATATATATATATGTCGTGCCGATTAGGTAAAACTGGTCAATTAGCAAGAACTCATCTAAAATTAAGTCCTTTCTAAAATTTTCTCTTATACGTTTAAAGATATATTTTTTTCATTTATGTTAATGTAAGAATTTATAATTTTGTACCAAGAGAAACTTTGAAAACCTACCTAACCTTATTACAGCAAGCGTAATTTAATTTAGCCTAACCAAACTAAATATATTTTAGATACGTTAACATTAATTTAATAATAAACAAACACAATGAAATATATTTTTTTCGTTAGGTTCAGAATGATTTTTGCGAAATTATTGCATACACAAATTTTCGCTTGTCTTATATGGCAAGAAGAGCGTTGCTATTTAAGCCAAAATCGCAAGTTTTACCTAATCGGCACGACATATATATATATATATATATATATATATATATATATATATATATATATGGTGAATGGAGACAAATGCTTTTTAATACTTGACGTGCTGTTGGAGTGTGAGCAAGGTAACATTTATGAAGGGATTCAGGGAAACCGGTACAGTGTACGCACTGTGAAGGAGGGGTGTTAATGTTGCACTTTTATAACTGTAGTGTAAGCACGCCCCTGGCAAGACAGTGATGGAGTGAATGATGACGAAAATTTTTCTTTTTCGGACCTCCCTGCCTTGGTGGGAAACGGCCGGTCTACGCAAATCCTCCCAGATTGCCCTACCAGCTTTCCTAGCCTCTTCCATAGCATCAAATGAGCTAATAAAACAAATTCTTCCGGACAACCTCAGTGATTCAGCAGGAATACAAGACCCTACCTACACCAGTGCCATCACTGAATGGGAGACTCTTGCTACTCCAGCACCAAAACCTAGTGCAGAACTGGCCTACAAACAGTCAAGCTGGGATGGCCCCTTCACTGAAAAGATGCTTGCCATCATGCTTAGTGCTGTAACATCAGACAGGGAGACTGCCAGTCTCCTAGCTGTGAGTGCACATCACTCTGGGGACTTCCTCCAAACAGTTCCCATTTCGGCAATGGGAACACGCCTCGACCCTTGCTAATTGACCAGTTTTACCTATTCGGCACGATATATATATATATATATATATATATATATATATATATATATATATATATATATATAATATGGTCCGATTAGTAAAACTATCATCTAAAATTAAGTCTTTTCTAAAATTTTCTCTTATACGTTTAAAGATATATTTTTCATTTATGTTAATGTAAGAATTTATAATTTTGTACCAAGAGAAACTTTGAAAACCTACCTAACCTTATTACAACAAGCGCAATTTAATTTACCCTAACCCAACTAAATATATTTTAGATACGTTTACAATAATTTAATAATAAACAAACACAAAGAAATATATTTTTTTCGTAAGGTTCAGAATGATTTTTGCGAAATTATTGCATACACAAATTTTCGCTTGTCTTATATGGCAAGAAGAGCGTTGCTATTTAAGCCAAAATCGTAAGTTTTACCTAATCGGCACGACATATATATATATATTAGTAAAGATAAAATGGGAAGGAAAACAGCATAAATGACACCTCAGAGCCTACATCTCAGAGCCTACATCTCAAATACTTTATCCAGCGCCCCGGCGGTGGGCAGTGTGCCCAGAATTTTGCAAGCATTTTCCGTCTGGATCGTAACAGAGTCTCTGAAAGAGGAAGCTGGCCGCTCTGGAGTCCTTGGTTTCTGTGATGAGTTTTTCATCTAACTTATGAATTTTAGAGCACACTTGCCTCATGCTCTGACACTACTGGGACGAAATTATCGCATGATGTTTGAGGTGCCAGGGGAAAATGAAAATGACGGGCCTTTCATTGAACTTTATACAGATATTTGTTTCGTAATAGGTATTACGTATTTTAAAAAAAATGGATAAATAAGTATTGAAGATATGATATAGGGCTTAATGACAACAGTTTGTTCAACTATGTATTGACAGAAACAAGGTTGATGGGATAACTTCAGGACGTGCATCATCATAGATGGGCAACAGATATGTCAGATAATTTTTAGTTGTAGCTACAGTGAGAGTAAAAGGTAGATGGGGTGTAAAGAGAATGGTATGAGAAAAAGGAGAAAGGTGAAGGTTTATTAACTAAAGGAGGAGGCAGTTAGGGTAATATATAAACAACTATTGGAAGAAAGATGGGCTAGTGAGAGTAGAGGGAATAATGCTGACGAGATATGGGGAAGATTAAGAATGCAGTGTTAGTGTTCAGTGTTAGTGCGTGAATATAGGAAACTGGGTGCGGGAGGGAAGAAGAGCGACTGTTAGAATGATGAGGTAGAGAGTTAACATATGAGAGGTTTTTACATGTAGACGTGATATAAGATGTGAGGAGTATGTATAGAGAAAAAGAGAGTGGAGAAGAAATTTTAAGGAGAGTAAATGAGAGGGATAAGATACTGTCAGTAAGTAAGTGTATTCAGGTATACACAAATACAGTTATATAGATTATCATACATAGCAGCATATGTGTAGAGAACCTAGGATAACCCAAAAGAGTCAGAAAAAGTGACTTATTTTCATTGGGAACCTTTCCAATGTCCCTGTCAACAAATTTTGCTGTGAATAAGATAAAGTTTTATAGTGAGATTAATAAGAAGGAATGAATTTGACAGTTATAAATAGAAGTGGAGAGTTATTAGATAAAGCGTTGGAAGTATCGGGAAGATGGAGGGAATATTTTGAGTAACTGTCAAATGTTGATGAAAATAGGGAAGCTGTGATTTTGTGTATTGGCCAGAGAGCTATAACATATAGGAGTAAGGAAGAACCAGAAGTGAGTGTGGGGAAGGTGCACGAGGCCCTGGGTATTATCAAAGGAGATAAAGTAACTGGGATTGATGGGATCAAGACAGAAATGTTAAAAGCGAAAGGGGATATAGTTGTGGAATGATTGGTACTTTTTTAATAAATGTATGAAAGAGGGTAAGGTACCTAGGGACTGACAGAGAGCATGCATAGTTCCTTTGTATAAAGGTAAAGGGGACAAAAAAGTGTGTAAGAATTATAGGGAAATAAACCTACTGGGTATGTCTGGGAAGGTGTATCGTGGAGTTATTATATAAAGAATTAAGAGTAAGATCGCAGATGGACAAGAATATTTTAGGAAGGGTAGGGGGTTTGTATACCAAGTGTAGACAGTAAAACAAATAAGTGAACAATACTTAGATAAGGGTAAAGAGGATTTTGTTGCATTTATGGATTTAGAAAAGGAATGTGATAGGATGGATAAAGGAGCTATGTGGCAGCAGGTGTATAGAATAGGTGGTAGGTTACTGAAAGCAGTTAAGAGTTTTAGGAGGATAGTGAGGCTTACATTAGAGTATGTAGGAGAGAGAGGGAGATTATTTCCCAGTAAAAGTATGCCTTAGACAAGGATGTGACGTCACCATGGTTGTTCAATATATTTATAGATGGGGATGAAAGAGAAGTGAATGTTCGGGTGTTGAAAAGAGGTGAGGGATTAAAAAATAAAGAATCTAACACAAAGTGGGAGTTGTCACAGTTGCTTATTGCTGATGACACTGTGCTTTTGGGAGAGTCTGAAAAGAATTTGCAGAGGTTGGTGGACGAATTTGTGAGAATGTGTAAAAAAAAAAAAGAAATTAAAAGTGAACATAGGAAAGACCTGGTGATAACAAGAAATTTAGGTATTGTATGACTGGACACCAGGATGGAGAGAGGGAGTATAGAAGAAGCGAATGTGTTCAGATATTTGATGGTGGACTTGGGTGATGGGTTTGTGAAAAACGAGGTAAATCATAGAACTGACGAGGACGGGGGTGGAAAGGTGAGTGGAGCACTGGGGTGTCTGTGGGGACAAAGAACGTTAACCATGGACGCAAAGAGAAGAAGAATGTATGAGAGTACAGTTGTACCATCATTCTTACGTGAGTGTGAAGCATGGGTGGTGAATGTTGCAACAAGGAGAAGGCTGTATTAATATTGGTAGAATTACCGACAATATGTTAACTAAAAGGACACAAATGTGACATTTTATTGTGGCAACGTTTCGCTCTCCAGGAGCTTTGTCAAGCTGTTGTCAACAGCTTGACAAAGCTCCTGGAGAGCGAAACGTTGCCACAATAAAATGTCATAGTTGCATTTTTGTCCTTTTACTTAACAAGGAGAAGGTTGGAGGCAGTGGAGATGTCGTGTCTGAGGGAAATGTATGGTGTGAATATTATGCAACGAATATGTAGCTTAGAGATTCAAAGGAGGTGCGGGGTTTCTAAAAGTATTATCCAAAGGGCTGAGGTGTTATTGAGGTGGTTTGGACAAAATAGAATGACTTGAACGCCGTATAAATCTGTAGTGGAAGGAAGGCGGGGTAAGGGTCATCCTAGGAAAGGTTGGAGGGAGGGGGTAAAGAAGGTTTAGTGATCATGGGGCTTAGACTTCCAGCAAGAGTGCGTTAGCATGTTTGATATGAGTGAGTGGAATCAAATGATTTTTATGACTTGACGTGCTGTTGGAGTGCGAGGAAAGTAACATATATGAAGGGGTTCAGGAAAACCAGTTAGGTTAGGTTAGGTTAGGTTAGGACTTGAGTCCTGTAGGTGGGAAGTACAGAGTCTGCACTCTGAGGGAGTGGAGATATGTTGCAGTTTTTGAACTACACAAAAGGACGGGAGAACTAGGAGGGGATATGAAAACGACGTACAAAATTATGAGGTGAACTGACAAGGTGAACTGTGACAAAATTATTCAGAGATGAGAAACAGGAACAAGAGGGCACAACTAGACATTAAAACTCAGATGAATCATGGTGATGTTAGGAAGCATTTATTCAGCCTTAAAATTGACATGAAGTGGAACAATCTGGAGAGTGATGTAGTGGAGGCAGGATCCATGCATAGCTTTAAGAAGAGGTATGATTAGGCTCTTGGAGCAGGGAGAGAGTGCACCTAGTAACGACCAGCGAAGAAACGGAGCCAGGAGCTATGACTTGACCCGTGTAACCACATATGGATGAGTACATTCGTACGTACATACATACATATTCAATTATGAGTTTTTCTGTGATTTCTTCCATACATACATATGTACAAATATACATACATACATACACAAGACACACATACACACACACGTTACACCTGGGTGCACACACAAATAGCGCACACATGAATAATTCAGAACAAATTTCCCCTCACAATACAAACATAAACACCAGCTGTCTGCCAGGAGGTGAGGACGAGGAGGAAGAGGAGGACGAGGAGGAAGAGGAGAAGCAGGAGGAGGAGCAGGAGATGGAGCAGGAGAAGGAGCAGGAGAAGGAGCAGGAGAAGGAGCAGGAGATGGAGCAGGAGAAGGAGCAGGAGAAGGAGCAGGAGGAGGAGCAGGAGATGGAGCAGGAGAAGGAGCAGGAGGAGGAGCAATAGAAGGAGCAGGAGAAGGAGCAGGAGAAGGAGCAGGAGATGGAGCAGGAGATGGAGCAGGAGAAGGAGCAGGAGAAGGAGCAGGAGATGGAGCAGGAGATGGAGCAGGAGAAGGAGCAGGAGAAGGAGCAGGAGATGGAGCAGGAGAAGGAGCAGGAGATGGAGCAGGAGAAGAAGCAGGAGAAGGAGCAGGAGAGAAGGAGCAGGAGGAGGAGCAATAGAAGGAGCAGGAGAAGAAGCAGGAGAAGGAGCAGGAGAAGGAGCAGGAGAAGGAGCAGGAGAAGGAGCAGGAGATGGAGCAGGAGAAGGAGCAGGAGATGGAGCAGGAGAAGGAGCAGGAGAAGGAGCAGGAGAAGGAGCAGGATATGGAGCAGGAGAAGGAGCAGGAGGAGGAGCAATAGAAGGAGCAGGAGAAGGAGCAGGAGAAGGAGCAGGAGAAGGAGCAGGAGATGGAGCAGGAGAAGGAGCAGGAGGAGAGCAATAGAAGGAGCAGGAGAGGACAGGAGAAGAGCAGGAGATGGAGCAGGAAAAGGGACAGGAGAAGAAGCAGGAGGAGGAGTAGGAGATGGAGCAGGAGAGAAGCAGGAGGAGGAGCAGGAGAAGGACAGGAGATGGAGCAGGAGATGGAGCAGGAGATGGAGCAGGAGGAGGACAGGAGAAGGAGCAGGAGAAGAACAGGAGAAGAAGCAGGAGAAGGAGCAGGAGAAGGAGCAGGAGATGGAGCAGGAGAAGGAGCAGGAGAAGGAGCAGGAGGAGGAGCAGGAGATGGAGCAGGAGATGGAGCAGGAGAAGGAGCAGGAGAAGGAGCAGGAGAAGAAGCAGGAGAAGAAGCAGGAGATGGAGCAGGAGAAGGAGCAGGAGATGGAGCAGGAGATGGAGCAGGAGAAGGAGCAGGAGGAGGAGCAGGAGAAGGAGCAGGAGAAGGAGCAGGAGAAGAAGCAGGAGAAGAAGCAGGAGAAGGAGCAGGAGATGGAGCAGGAGAAGAAGCAGGAGGAGGAGCAGGAGATGGAGCAGGAGATGGAGCAGGAGAAGGAGCAGGAGAAGAGCAGGAGATGGAGCAGGAGAAGGAGCAGGAGAAGGAGCAGGAGAAGGAGCAGGAGAAGGAGCAGGAGGAGGAGCAGAAGGAGCAGGAGGAGCAGTAGATGGAACAGGAGAAGGAGCAGAAGGAATAGCAGGAGAAGGAGCAGAAGATGGAGCAGGAGATGGAGCAGGAGAAGAAGCAGTAGATGGAACAGGAGAAGGAGCAGAAGGAATAGCAGGAGAAGGAGCAGAAGATGGAGCAGGAGATGGAGCAGGAGATGGAGCAGGAGAAGGAGCAGGAGATGGAGCAGGAGATGGAGCAGGAGATGGAGCAGGAGATGGAGCAGGAGAAGGAGCAGGAGATGGAGCAGGAGATGGAGCAGGAGAAGGAGCAGGAGGAGGAGCAGGAGATGGAGCAGGAGAAGGAGCAGGAGGAGGAGCAGAAGGAGCAGGAGGAGCAGTAGATGGAACAGGAGAAGGAGCAGAAGGAATAGCAGGAGAAGGAGCAGAAGATGGATCAGGAGAAGGAGCCAAAGGAGGAGCAGGAGAAGGAGGAGGACCAAGAAAAGGAGGAGGAGGACCAAGAGGAGGAGCAGGAGCAGGAGAAGAAGGAGGAGGAAGAAGAGGAGGAGGATGTGAGGAGCCTTTGCAGCAGCAGCAGGAGGAAGAACAGGAGGAGGTCGATGAGGAGGAGAAGATTGAGGAAGAGGAAGAAGACTGGGACAAAAATAAGTGATTGAAAATTGTATGGAAAGAGGAAGAGAGAGAGAGAAGAGAGAGAGAGAGAGAGAGAAAGAGAGAGAAGAGAAGAGAAGAGATGAGAAAGAGAGAGAGAGAAGAAAGAGAGAGAAGAGAGAGAGAGAGGAGAGAGAAGAAGAGAAGAAGAGAAGAGAAGAGAAGAGAAGAGAGAGAAAGAAGAGAGAGAGAAGAAGAAGAAAGAAAGAGAGAAGAAGAGAGAGGAAGAGAAGAGAGAGAGAGGATGAGAGAGAGGAGAGTGGAGAGAGAGATAGAGAGTGAAAATAAGGCAGTATGCGGATAAACTCTAACAAAATTGGTCGCTGGAGGCGTTTGAGCCCTCGACTTCACCCATTATTAAAACACACCCAACGCCCAAACATAATTAGCAATTTCCCCAACGGGATTAGCCCACCAGATGAAGGTGCCGGGGATTGTATCCATAATCATCAGCTGTAAAATATAAGATTACCAGCCAAGGACTGGAGATTGTGGTTGTTGCGAATTGTAATTATTGTTCAAATAAACAAATTTAAGGAAGAAAATGATATTCAAGAAATTATTGAGAATAGAAGAGGCTAGAGTAGAGGTAATACTGGAGTGAACAGAGATGTGTATAACAAGTGCTATGTTAAATACTGATATTACCAGGGTGACTAAGAAGCTTCAATAACTCAAATATCCCTAATCGGAAATGCACCTTCCTTCTTGCTAAGATGTTTTTCTTTGCTACGTCAAATTTGTCAGTGGGTTCCTCAAAGAAGCAGGTGCAATGTTCTGAGCAATCACTGCAACACTTGATGAGTCGTAATGATCCGCACTGTCAATGTGTGGCAGGTCCTGTGTTGTACCATTCATCACTGGAGGTAACAATAGGAGAGCTTTTGTTCCCATCACTTCTGTGACAGGTAGTTCCAGCAGCCACTGTCTTGAAGTCTTCTCTTCCCTCCCACACCGCCACCGCTTTCATCGTTCTCACCCCCTCAGAGGCATGTAGTTTAAGCACCTAAGGTAAGTCGTAATGAACGACAATCAATGAATAAACAGAAGAATTAATGGGGACTTGAACTGAGGTCGTGTGTGTGTGTGGCAGGCCATGCATTGTTCCATTCAACCCTGGAGGTTACAGCAGGAGAGCTTTACTACCCACACTTCAGTGACAGGTAGTATTTATTTTGGGGTTTATAGACTCTAGGTGCTGGAGGAATATGACAATACATGTACCACGAAAGTTATGAGTGGCGAGAGAGGGAGAGTAGTATCACAGATAGTACTTGCCACAGAAGTAAAGTTGGTAAACTTATCTTCTTGTATCCTCCGTGGCTGGATTATAGAGCGCAAGGCCTACCTTCTACTGGAGCTCTATTTGAATTCGATTCCATTCTCCTGGTCACACAAAGTAGAGCTGTTTCGGACAGTGAGATATGAGTGAGATTAAATAAGTCGCAGAGAGTCGAACTGTGTAGAATAGTAACTTGGTTGTAAAGAGCTGGTGGAATCATCAAATGATAACAGTTGTAGAACTAGGTATTAAACGCTAGAACTAGATATTGAAGGAAAAAATAAAATACGAATATTATCCTTGTCCATTAAGCACCTTGAGCGATGTCAGAGGAATTCACGGAACAGACTAGGTAGAGGGAGTCCTGCCTTCAAACCTTCATAAACCTACACCAAATTTTTTCTTCCAATTTTCCAAATGTTAAATGTAAGATAGTCGAAAACAACATAGTACCTGGGAGCACGATAGTCCAACACACATACCAGAGAGTTATTGCGGGTCTGTGAAAGGTTTGCTAAGTACCAACAAATTGGAGAGTCTACTAGAAATCATAATACACTAGACACATGATCCTCCATAACAGTAATGAGCTAATCAGAGATATAATCTTCTAAAGTATATATTAAGCTCACAAGCACAGAAGAATATATCTATGTATAGAAACCCTAAGCAATATCCAATATTACGGAATGTTCAGTAAATTCATCTTCAACAGAGTTGTGAAAAGAATATAATAAAGAAAGAACTATTATCTGTGCCCTAGAAAACAGTCCAGAACATCTTTGAACCCACACCAGTCATGACAAAGCTGAATTTAGAAGTGTCGTGTGAAGTAGGTTTCACGAAGCCTTGAAGGAGATCAAATATGGAAAGAGAAAATGAAAATGTACAGAAGAAAAAGTGGACCGAACTTCTTAATTATAGACGAGCATATATTGTAACATAAGTAAGTATTGTAACATAAGAATTGTAACATAAGTAAGTATTGTAACATAAGTAAGTATTGTAACATAAGTAAGATTGTAACAAAATTGTAACATAAATTGTAAAGTATTGTAACATAAGTAAGTATTGTAACATAAGTAAGTATTGTAACATAAGAATTGTAACATAAGAATTGTAACATAAGTAAGTATTGTAACATAAGTAAGTATTGTAACATAAGTAAGTATTGTAACATAAGTAAGTATTGTAACATAAGTAAGTATTGTAACATAAGTAAGTATTGTAACATAAGTAAGTATTGTAACATAAGTAAGTATTGTAACATAAGTAAGTATTGTAACATAAGTAAGTATTGTAACATAAGAATTGTAACATAAGAATTGTAACATAAGTAAGTATTGTAACATAAGTAAGTATTGTAACATAAGTAAGTATTGTAACATAAGAATTGTAACATAAGAATTGTAACATAAGTAAGTATTGTAACATAAGTAAGTATTGTAACATAAGTAAGTATTGTAACATAAGTAAGTATTGTAACATAAGTAAGTATTGTAACAGTAAGTATTGTAACATAAAGTAAGCTATTGTAACATAAGTAGAGCATTGTAACAAAGTAGAGTATTGTAACATAAGTAGTATGTAACAAGAAGCATTGTAACATAATGAAGTAAATAAAATGTACATAAGAAGTATGAACTTTAATTATAGAGAGCATAGTGTATTGTAACATAAGTAATATTGTAACATAGAATTGTAACATAAGTAAGTATTGTAACATAAGTAAGTATTGTAACATAAGTAAGATTGTAACATAAGTAAGTATTGTAACATAAGTAAGATTGTAACATAAGTAAGTATTGTAACATAAGTAAGTATTGTAACATAAGTAAGTATTGTAACATAAGTAATTGTAACATAAGTAAGTATTGTAACATAAGTAAGTATTGTAACATAAGAAGTATTGTAACATAAGTAAGTACATAATTGTAACATAAGATTGTAACATAAGTATTGTAACATAAGTAAGTATTGTAACATAAGTAAGTATTGTAACATAAGTAAGTATTGTAACATAAGTAAGTATTGTAACATAAGAATTGTAACATAAGTATTGTAACATAAGTAAGTATTGTAACATAAGTAAGTATTGTAACATAAGTAAGTATTGTAACATAAGGAAGTATTGTAACATAAGTAAGTATTGTAACATAAGAAGTATTGTAACATAAGTAAGTATTGTAACATAAGTAAGTATTGTAACATAAGCAAGTATTGTAACATAAGTATTGTAACATAAGTATTGTAACATAAGTATTGTAACATAAGTATTGTAACATAAGTATTGTAACATAAGTATTGTAACATAAGTATTGTAACATAAGTATTGTAACATAAGTATTGTAACATAAGTAAGTATTGTAACATAAGTAAGTATTGTAACATAAGTAAGTATTGTAACATAAGTAAGTATTGTAACATAAGTAAGTATTGTAACATAAGTAAGTATTGTAACATAAAAAGCTAAGAGAACAAAAGCACATGAGAAACAGAAAGCTATTCAGGGTAATGGAAAAACCTTATATATTTGTTCACTCTTGAAAAATTCAAGTAAAAAAAGCCTCTTAAATTGGCCTACTCTCTGTAAGATGATATGCCGATGACAAAAGGAAATGAGGGACAAGATTTTTTTTCATTACCTCTGTCTAGGCTATAGATGATATAGCTGACAATCACAAATCGAAAAAAAAATGAATACATACTTATGCAGCACCTGGGCCAGTTTTCGGGAATTCTTTATGTATAAAAATGTGCAAAATGCCACTTGCAAGAATACGTAGTATTCCCTGGAAAAAGAGCTTAATCCTAGGAGAAATCCCAGAAGTCTTAAAAAGTTCAGTTTCCCTGGACGAAGGAGGGAGCAGAACTTTGGTTAAAAATTACAGGCGAATAGTGCTAGCAGGACATCAATTAGTCTTTGAAAAAATGAGACGTAAAACTATGATTTTATGGAAGAGCATGACCTTCACAAGACAGCATGGATAAGGACCAGGAAGATCATACTTGGCTCACCTGTTAAATATTCTGCCAAAATCGTAGATGTGGTCTACACGTCAACACAGACTTTGGAGAAGCATCTGACAAAGGCAACCATTAAAACTAAAAGAATCTTACAGGAATCAAGAAACGCGGGAAGAACTAAAAGCCATAACATGTTGTTAGTAAGTATAGCAGAAAAAATTAAAAAAGAGACATTAATCTTTTTTTAATAAAATGTAAGATATGAGTAAAGTATCCCAAGGTGTGATTCTGGCACTCTCAGTGTTTCTCAAGGCGTGATTCTGGCACTCTCAGTGTTTCTCATCCTCAGAGCAGACATAACAACACTAGCTACAGCGTCGTATCATCCTTTGGGGACTATACCAAAAATAAAAAAGATGAAGGTTGCCTTGGTAAAAGATAGAAAAATTGCAGGCAGACATTAACAAATAATACTCGAGGGAGACATAATACTCGAGGGTGACATAATACTCGAGGGTGACATAATACTCGAGGGTGACATAATACTAGAGGGTGACATAATACTCGAGGGCGACATAATACTAGAGGGTGACATAATACTCGAGGGCGACATAATACTAGAGGGCGACATAATACTCGAGGGCGACATAATACTCGAGGGAGACATAATACTCGAGGGTGACATAATACTCGAGGGTGACATAATACTCGAGGGTGATATAATACTCGAGGGTGACATAATACTCGAGGGCGACATAATACTCGAGGGTGACATAATACTCGAGGGCGACATAATACTAGAGGGTGACATAATACTCGAGGGCGACATAATACTAGAGGGCGACATATTAATCGAGGGCGACATAATACTACAGGGTGACATAATACTCGAGGGCGACATAATACTAGAGGGCGACATAATACTCGAGGGCGACATAATACTAGAGGGTGACATAATACTCGAGGGTGACATAATACTCGAGGGTGACATAATACTCGAGGGCGACATAATACTCGAGGGTGACATAATACTCGAGGGCGACATAATACTCGAGGGAGACATAATACTCGAAGACGACATAATACTCGAGGGTGACATAATACTCGAGGGTGACATAATACTAGAGGGTGACATAATACTCGAAGCGACATAATACTAGAGGGCGACATAATACTCGAGGGCGACATAATACTAGAGGGAGACATAATACTCGAGATTGACATAATACTCGAGGGTGACATAATACTCGAGGGTGACATAATACTCGAGGGACATAATACTCGAGGGCGACATAATACTCGAGGGTGACATAATACTCGAGGGCGACATAATACTAGAGGGTGACATAATACTCGAGGGTGACATAATACTCGAGGGGCGACATATTAACTCGAGGGCGACATAATACTAAGGGTGACATAATACTCGAGGGCGACATAATACTAGAGGGCGACATAATACTCGAGGGCGACATAATACTAGAGGGTGACATAATACTCGAGGGTGACATAATACTCGAGGGTGACATAATACTCGAGGGCGACATAATACTAGAGGGTGACATAATACTCGAGGGCGACATAATACTCGAGGGAGACATAATACTCGAAGACGACATAATACTCGAGGGTGACATAATACTCGAGGGTGACATAATACTGAGGGTGACATAATACTCGAGGGCGACATAATACTGAGGGTGACATAATACTCGAAGGCGACATAATACTAGAGGGACATAATACTCGAGGTGACATAATACTCGAGGGCGACATAATACTAGAGGGTGACATAATACTCGAGGGCGACATAATACTAGAGGGACATAATACTCGAGGGTGACATAATACTCGAGGGTGACATAATACTCGAGGGCGACATAATACTCGAGGTGACATAATACTCAGGGTGACATAATATCGAGGCGACATAATACTCGAGGGGACATAATACTCGAGGGCGACATAATACTCGAGGGACATAATACTCGAGGGCGACATAATACTAGAGGCGACATAATACTCGAGGGGACATAATACTCGAGGGCGACATAATACTCGAGGGCGACATAATACTCGAGGGGACATAATACTCGAGGGTGACATAATACTCGAGGGGACATAATACTGAGGGCGACATAATACTCGAGGGCGACATAATACTAGAAGGCGACATAATACTCGAGGGCGACATAATACTCGAGGGTGACATAATACTCGAGGGCGACATAATACTCGAGGGCGACATAATACTCGAGGGCGACATAATACTCGAGGGTGACATAATACTCGAGGGCGACATAATACTCGAGGGCGACATAATACTCGAGGGCGACATAATACTCGAGGGAGACATAATACTCGAGGGAGACATAATACTCGAGGGCGACATAATACTCGAGGGCGACATAATACTCGAGGGAGACATAATACTCGAGGGTGACATAATACTCGAGGGAGACATAATACTCGAGGGGACATAATACTCGAGGGTGACATAATACTCGAGGGAGACATAATACTCGAGGGCGACATAATACTAGAGGGCGACATAATACTCGAGGGTGACATAATACTAGAGTTCGACATAATACTCGAAGGTCACATAATACTCGAGGGCGACATAATACTCGAGGGCGACATAATACTCGAGGGTGACATAATACTCGAGGGGACATAATACTCGAGGGTGACATAATACTAGAGGGCGACATAATACTCGAGGGCGACATAATACTCGAGGGTGACATAATACTAGAGGGCGATATAATACTCGAGGGTGACATAATACTCGAGGGCGACATAATATTCAAGGGAGACATAATACTCGAGGGAGACATAATACTCGAGGCGACATAATACTCGAGGGAGACATAATACTCGAAGGCGACATAATACTCAAGGGAGACATAATACTCGAGGGTGACATAATACTCGAGGGTGTCAAATTCCACTTTCATAAATGAAAACAATAAAAATCTCAACCTGGACACAGGCGTGGAAACAAAGGAACTGTCTCAAGGAATGAGAGGAATATGTAAATCCGATAATCATTCATTTAAAGAACAAAATAAGGCAAAAACCTCGAAGGTTAAACCAAAATGGCAGAGTGGATAATGGCAACTTTCAGAACAAGATAAACAACAAAAAGGCACAATACCGTGACTGGAACAATACGCAAATAACCCGCACATAAGAAAGAGGAACTTACCACACGTTTCGGTCCGACTTGGATCATTTACAAAATCAGACCGAAATGTCGTCGTAAGCTCCTCTATCCTATGTGCGGGTTACTTGTGTAAATAACACTAATAATTCAATTATTTAAGTCATTTGTGAGGTCTCTCGTTTAGACTATCTTTCACTCATAGCAGGAGAGAAATCTGAGTTGGTAAAGATAACAAAGTCATTTAATTTATCCGTAGTGTTAATAAAGCATTTAATCTACCAGTAACACCTCAAGGTACCTGGAATGGTCTCTCTGGAATAAAGAGGATAGCGACACCTGATAATTTATGCCTACAATATACCTGAGGGCCTATTCCCAAATGGAGTGCTGGAGTGAGAAATATGGAGTTACTCACCAACATATCAACATACTGGGATGAGAGTTATGGATGTAAACACTATCATAGTAACCTACTGGAGTGAGAGATATGGAAGGTGTAAAATGCATCCAGTCATAAGCATAGCTGCCATGAGTACACTAACAGAACACTGTGCCAACAGCAGTCTTACTGATGTATTCTACCAGCAGATACCAGTAAGACTGCTGGAACAACCAGTAAGACTGCTGGAACAAGTGCAGAAGTTCTCACTACTTCCGCCAAGCTCGAGATCAACCAGGCTATGATGGATTTGTCGGAAAGCGGCTTGACAACAGCTACAGCCCTTTTTGAGTAGGCAATTTAACAGACTGGCCCCATGCAGGGCTTCGATAAACTTTGAAATCGGTCACAAGTCTGTTATAGAAACACTATAATGTGGCACTGCAGCCAAGCTCATTAGCTGTAAAGCAGCGATACCGTAATAACCTGCACAGCAGACTTGAAGAGAGACGTAAACGCTTCAGCAACATGCTCCAAGGAAAATTTGCTGCAACGTTAAGTTGCAAGATTCTTCTACATAAGATTCATCAGATCTATCATTCCCTACACTTGATTAACCTTCCATACACTTTGCATAACAAACTTGATATAATACAGAAGGAAGGCAAGAGCATAATTCTCAGTGCTCCAATGCTCACTAGAATCAAAAGATGAGGGAAGAACTGAAGTACCTCCTGTATATGAATGCTCCAGTTATCACTATATTTTGTGCGAATATCGTGAAACATGCGACGTCGCCAACACGGCCCAGGAATGTGTTGTTTTATGTCTACAAGAAAATTACAATATTGGTATTCAGTATTATCAAATTGAAAAATTAGACGCATATACCACACTTGGGACTCTTTATTTGGAAAGTGTCTCAAAACAATGGCATTACCAATTCGATATAGCTGTAATTTGGCGGTGATGAACCGGGAGATAGTGAGAGATAAAGTGATCAGTACTTCAGCATTGCTCAACTATACACAAATCATAGCCGAAGATGAGGGAATCAGTCCCTTAGCTTGGTCCCGGTGTTGAGCACAACAGTCTTGGTGAATGTAAAGCATAGGAAGGAATATATACTCCTATATACCGGAGTCAGGTGAGGTGCAGCAGTTGAAGTCACCAGTAGTGATGGGTAGGTCATCGCCATCCCCACGAGATGGACCAGAGCTTAATAAATACGTTTAGGTGATAGTCTGTGTCGGCAAAGTATCATTACCATATTGGTATTCAGTACCGACACAATGTAAAACTCAAAAGGAACACCTAGATATCTTTATTTGATAATTATGGAATCTTTTTGCACAGGATATCTCGTACAACCAATTTACTAAGTTCTGGCCAAACTCTTGGGACTGACCCACCCCCACTAGTGGGTTTTGCCCACTTGCGTCTTCAGCTGCTGCACATCATCTGACTACGGTACATAAGTGTCCATTTTCCTGCCTATGCTCCACTGAACACCGGCACCAGGGTGAGAGGACTCTCTCCTCTTCCACTGCCATCTGTAGATTGTTCTTCAAAGCTTCGGGAATGATTACCTCATCTAGAATCTCAATATTCAACACTTTTCAAATTACCTCTGCAATGAATTGATAAAACCTCCAGTTGGCGAAACGTCTTCAAATAAAAATACCCAGGTGTTACATATGTGTCTAATTTCTCTTGCCTACAACACGCCAGAAAGTGTGATTAACATACCAGCAGACAAGTGGCTGGAAGCAGATGTGAGTAGCCATTCAAACTGAATAAGTAGCATCTGACAGCGACCTCCCTTCATGTTATGTACACTAGTCACTAAGAAGAACACTGAGAATCCGCTCCTTTTAAAGACTGCTGTGCAAGAAACATTGCCTCGCGTGCAGACACCTCGCTGACCAGTGAGCATAATGTTTACACTCGTGACTCACTTAAGTTGGCAATAAGCCACAATCCAGCATCAGTATAAATAATAGACACGGTTCATCACTATCAGAGCTGCGCTCAACTTCCACTCATCATGTTATAAAATACTAGAGGAGTGGTAATCTTCTGTAACTCCAGTCTGCTTTTTATACACCTGAAAGTCCTACTTACAACAACAAACAACAGAGACATCATAATAGACTAAATATGTCCTGAATAGTGAGGAGAAGAGAGGATTTCACACTGTCTGGATACCTTCCCAGCCCGTATGTATGTATATATATTAATCCATCCACAGAACAAAGTGGTTTTAATACGGTGATCATCCTGGAATGGGACCTGGGACATTTAGCCCGGCTCCTGGGAGCCAAGCTGACCTCCCGACGCCTTAGCACACTGCACCACCATGCTGCAAATATCACGGCCACGAATGTGTTTACATCAAGTGTGGCAGACCCAGTGTGCTCATTGGGTCCCAGATGTTTGTGCATGGTGGTCCAGTGGGGTAAGGAGTCGGGAGATTAGCCTGATTCCTAGAATCCTGGCTAAATGATCCGGGTTCGATTCCCGGATATATATATATATATATATATATATATATATATATATATATATATATATATATATATATATATATATATATATTTGTGTGTGTGTGTGTGTGTGTGTGTGTGTGTGTGTGTGTGTGTGTGTGTGTGTGTGTGTGTGTGTGTGTATAGGTAAAATTGGTCAGTCAATTAGCAAGAACTCATTTAAACTTTAGTCCTTTCTAAAATTTTCTCTAATACGTTCAAAGATATATTTTTACATTTATGTTAATGTAAAAAAAATAATAATTTTGGTACCAATAGAACCTTAGAAAAATTACTTAACCGTATTATAACAAGCGTAATTTAATTAAAGCCTAATCCAACTAAATATATTTTAGATACGTCAGTTTACAATAATTTAATAAACAAACACATTGAAATATATGTTTTTCGTTAGATTCACAATGATTTTGGCGACATTATTGCATACACAAATTCTCGCTTGACTTATTCGGCAAGAAGAGCGTTGTTATTTAAGCCAAAATCGCAAGTTTTACCTATTCGACACGACATATATATGTGTGTACGTATATTTAATATAGGGAGGCACCACCTCTAGAACTGGACTGGAGACCCTCATCCTCAGCGAAGAGAATAAACGCACTTCAGGGTAAACTGAGGAATCTTCCCGGACCTGTTTGAATACACTATTTTCACCACTAACCACCCTCTTTAATGTTCGATATTAATGTGACGAATCGGACATTTTTGCCTCTTCTATGTGTTTACATTGTAATCTTCCCGTTATACTTAAGCAATATAGGTGTGTAGACATTTATATATATATATATATATATATATATATATATATATATATATATATATATATATATATATATACATATATATATATATATATATATATATATATATATATATATATATATATATATATATATATATATATATATATATATATATATATATATATATATATATATATATCACAGGCCGTCTCCCACCGAGGCATAGTGACCCCAGAATGAAGAAATACTTTCACCATCACTCACACTATATATGACTTGGCATAGGGGCGCCGGTATTACAGCTCAGATGCCTCTGCAAACTGCATTATCTCCACCTCTCCTTCAGAGTGCAGGCACTGTACTTCCAACCTCCACCCTCCTTCAGAGTGCAGGCACTGTACTTCCCACCTCCAGGACACAATTCCAGCTTCCCAGTTTTCTTGAATACCTTCATAAATGTTACCTTGCTCACACTCCAACAGCACATCATGCTATAAATAACACTTGCCTCCGCTCACTCCTATCTAATACGCTCACACAGGTTTGTTAGATGTCCAAACTCTTCATATAAAAAACACTTTGTACTCTCGCACCAACGTTTCCTAGGGCTACCCCTACCCCGCCTTCCCCCCATTTCAGATTTATATACAGTCCAGGTCATCTTATTTTGCTCCACCATCTCTAAATTTCCAAAGTACCTCAGCCCTCTGGATAGTACTTTTAGTAACCCTGCATCTCCATATAATATCCAAACTATGAATTATCAACATTATATTCACACCAGACATTACCTCCTCCTCACTGCAACGTTTAAAACTCATGTTTCACACCAATATAAATTTGTTGATTGCCCTATGCCTCCATGGATAACGTTCTTTGTCTCCACAGATGCGTCAGAGCACCACTTACCTTTTCCCTCTCATTAGTTCTATGGTTCTCCTCATCTTTCATAAACAAGTCCGCAGACAATTCTACTCTTAGATATCTGAACACATTCACTCCCATAATCTCTCCCTTCAATCTAATGCCAGTCATTGATTACTTAATTTTTTGTTACGCTCATCACTTTTCATTTTATAATGTCATATTGTTCCCATATCCACCTTATTATATGCCTATTCTAGGTCCATATATGTAACGAAAACTTCCTTGCCTTTATGTATTGTCTACTAACATGTTTCAATATAAATACCTGGTCTATACATCCCCTGCCCTTCATTAAACCTTTTTTGTTAATCTGCGATCCTGCTCTTTGTCTTACTCTTAATTCTTTTAGTGATAACTCTGTCATGCACCTTACATGGTATTCTGCACAGGCTTATTCTCCTGTAATTCTTGCACTCTATTTTATCCCTTTTCATTTACACAAGGAAGCGAATCCCTAGGTAGCTTTCCTCTCTTCATACACTGAACAAATGCACAAATCACTACAAAAACTATGTTCCCACCTGATTTTAACATTCTGTATTATTCCCAGCTGCTTTACCATCCCCTTTAATTTTACCCACAGCTTCACGCACCTTCCCAAACTCACGTCTCTCCTTGTGAACCCAGAAAGATGTTATACCTCCCTGGCCAATGAAGGAAATCATAGCTTCCCTCCCTTCGTCAACATTTAACAGCTCCTCTGAACATTCCCTCCATCTCCCCTCTACTTCCAACTCCCTATCTAACAACTCCCCTTTTTTTCATTTATCTTTTAAATCCACTCGTTCCAGAGATTTTCTATCTAGACATGTATGTATGTATGTTTGTAATTATATATACTCAAATGCTCATCTTACTGCAGTATAATGAACTGTATCTGTCATGTAGAATACAGTAGCAGCCTACCGCTGATATGATATATAAATTTTATCACGAGGCTAACACCATTATGAATTCTTAGGCAGATAATGACTCTTGTAATGTTATCTACCAATGTATATATGTATGTAGTTAGATCAATTATATCATTCGGATTTATCTTCCACCCCCCACTCTCTCTCTTTTCCCTCTCTTCTGTTAAATATATTACTGCAAGCAAATTCCTCCTTCCTCCTTTCTTTCATCTGTCTCCTTTGTGTAATTTCCCACTCTCTCTCTCTCTCTCTCTCTCTCTCTCTCTCTCTCTCTCTCTCTCTCTCTCTCTCTCTCTCTCTCTCTAGGTCTGGAATAATAAAGATATCTTCATAAAAAGATCCAATTCTCCTGTGTATAACATAGGCTCATTACTGATGGCATTCAATACTAACAAGTTGATAATTAAGACACATTTGTAGCATTTGGGTATCTTTATTGACAAAAACGTTTCGCTCGTACAAGAGGCTTCTTCAGGTTTGAGAGCCTGACCTTCTTCCACCAAGAGCGAAGGACTGATAACCTCAAAAATACTACTACCACTTCCAGGATTCTACTGCCTCCTGTGTTGCAATGTGTCTTACTCATCACAGGATCGCTAGCGCACTCAGCTCACACACTGAGGTCCTGAGTTCGAATCCCCGGTACGGCTGGAAAACATAAGGACGTGTTTCCATAAGACACCTACTGTTCATGTTCACCCATCAGTATAAAATGGGTACCTGGGTGTTAGTCGACTGGTGTGGGTCGCATCCTGGGACAGAATTGACCTAATTTGCGGGAAATGCTCAGCATAACAAGCGGCTTTCTATATAGTAGTATGTCATTGATGTCAGCTAGACCTGTATACCTTGTACATGTACTTGTAGAAATAAAGGTATTATTATTATTATTATTATTATTATAGTAACTCAGGCGCTATGCTTCAACGAAACCATCGAAGCTGACGTAGCTGATGAATCCTTAAAGAAATACTTAACCATATTCTCATTGCCCTATCAAAGTCTCCCAGCTCAAGATAACAGATTTCAACACCTTGTATGAGCCTTCACCCAGTATGATAAATATGACGAGAAACATAGCATTTGTTCTTATTGTGTAACTACCAAACAAAATAGCTTAGTTGAACACTCCTGATGAATCCAATTTTGGTAAATAAAAAAAAAATATTGCCGGGGATTTTTACTAAGGATCGATTTGAATTGTGTTGGGGTTGTTGTCGAGACTTTGGATTGTGGTAGAGGATTGTGAATGATTGTTATGGTTGTGGAAAGAGGGATCTGTAACCACTATCAGCCGGAAAATAGTGGGATTAGTTGTTGGCGGTTGGGAATTGTTGTAGGCATGTGTGAGGATTGCGGTAGGTAGGTGGGGATTGTGGTAGGGAGGTGGAGATTGTAGAAGAGATAGGGAAGAATGTGGTAAATAGTTAGGCATTACAGTAGGCAGGAAAAGAATTATGGTAGGTACATGAGGGATTATTGTAGGTACGTGAGGGATTGTTGCAAGAGGAGATTGGGGTAGGTAGGTAAGGGATTGTGAAAGGTCAGACATTAAGGCAAAGAGGTGGGAATTGTGGTAGGTAGGTAAGGGATTGTGAATGGTCAAACAATGAGGCAAAAAGGTGGGGTTTGTGGTAGGTCGGTGGGGGTTGTGGTTCATAGTTAAGGAACTGTTGTTGGTAGGTGAGGGATTGTGGTAGGTAGATAGGATATTGCCGTAGATAGGTGGGGGATAGAGGTAGGTAGATGGGGGATTGTTGTAGATAGGTGAAGCGGAGCTCCAATTCCTTGGATCAAGAACCCATCTCAGGCACCAGGGTCTCCCCTCCCTAAGTAAAGTTCTTAAACAACAACAACAACAAAGCACATCTTTCCAAAGTTTGTATTTCTTAGTATTTTTGACCCAAACTTTTTTTATAAACTTTCTCTCTGGGTTTTACCAAATATAAATCTTGAGGGTGACAAAAAACGGCCGGAAAGTTGCTTAAATTTGAGTTAGAACTACTTTTATATGGCTATAAACATTTGAAAGATGCTGGGTGGCTTAGCCACAAGCCACATTACCTCGTCAGCTGAAATTTACTCTGAGAGTAAATACAGTTTGCTGGAAATTACTTCAGTTGTAAATGCCAGCAATTAGAGCTGTAAATAACAGCAATTAACACTCTAAATAACAGCCATTAAAGATCTAAATGACAGAGGTTAATGCTCCAAAAAGGGAAAATATTGTTTTTAGAGCCGGGAGTAAGGTATTTGGGCAACAAAGAAGGCAAGGAGATCAGCGGTGTGGGTGAATGTTTCACCAGGGAGCAATCAGGAGGGTTAGGTGGAGGGAGGGAGGAAGGGAAGAAGAGAGAGAGAGAGAGAGAGAGAGAGAGAGAGAGAGAGAGAGAGAGAGAGAGAGAGAGAGAGAGAGAGAGAGAGAGAGAGAGAGAGAGAGAAGTTTGTACTCCAAAACCTGTTGGTCCTTGGTCAAGGACCTACACTTGTAAATCGGCGGTATGGGGCCATCTCTACTAGGAATCAGGAGAAAGCTGATCTATTTGCTCTACTCTTTGCAGCTAAGATGTAAGTTCCTGATCCAGCAAGGGACCCTTCTTGGTTAACTGCAAGAACTGTGTCAAAGTTGTCAGTGGTGATAATGAGGCAGGATTGGCTGTATTTTCTTAATTCGCTGGACCAAAAAAGGACTGTGGGCCCAGATAAGTTGAGCCCAAGATTGCTGAGTAGATGTGCAGACCAGCTAGCAGCACCTCTAACCAGCTAGCAGCACCTCTAACCAGCTAGCAGCACCTCTAACTCGCATCTATCAGCACTCCCTAGCACAGTGTAAATGACCTTCTCTGTTGAAAGAGGCAAATGTAGTCACTGTTTACAAAAGAAGAAGAGCAGAGTGAAAATCAGTAACTACTATCCAGTGACACTCTCCTTTTAACCACTGGCAAAATTCTTCAGACAATAATCTCACGGCAGATGACAACGTTTTTGATAACCACTCACTTCTTTATGACCGTCAATATGGCATCAAGAAATGTCACTCTGCTATATGGCATCAGTCACTGGATGAATCCCTGGTCAGCTGTGTAGTAGAACTGGACATTGCTGGTGCCAGCAGTCGAGTATGGCACCAGGAACTCCTGGCAAAACCGCAAGCAGTCGGAGTCTCTGGCTCTGCACTACACCTCTTTAGTATTTACCTTCAAGGTACATCTATAAACGAAGCTCAGAATTGGATAATGTCAACAACACACCCAATAGGTGTCAGTGTTCCTCAGGAAAGAGTGCTAGGGCCATTGTTGTGGAATATCAACGCCAATGACCTTTAACTTATCTTAGAATCCCTTGCATATGCAGAAGACTCTATTCTGACATTTACTTATCCAAGAGAGGAAATGCCAGCTACTCTAAGTTATATCAAACACCAGCTTACGGCTCAATCAGCCTGGGAACTACGACGACAGTTTGCATTTGCTTCTCTAAAAACACAAATGATAATGAAGCTAGCTGGCCCAGTGGCTTACGCGACGGTCTGGAGTTTTGAGGCTGTGACCGCGGGTTCAAACCCTACCCGTGGTATGGTATGATAATGGTCTCTAGGCACCATGATGGTAATGCTGGAACAGTGGACAGAATGAACTGGAGAGTGTTGGTGCCCGGGGATAAGGTGGATATCCAAGGGATAAAAGTTGATTCCAAACTATCTATGATCAACTACATAGTAAATCTTATAAGTAAGGCAGCCAGACATCTGAAAGCATTACAGTGTATCTCGTACCTGTCGCCATTAGAGGTTGCAAAACACAGTACAAGACCACTCACTATCTTGAATTACCTTTCCCTCGTCTCATCTACGACTTCTACACTTAATAGAGAAACTAGCAAGACGACTTATGTCTCGTCTGGACCCAAGACGACTTATGTCTCGTCTGGACCCGGCCTAGACAGATCGGATTTGTTAAGCACGACCTTGAACACAGGAGAGATGTGGGTGACCTTGCTGTCATATTCAAAACCAATGTCATTAAAATTCCACATTTGGCTAAATTTAGTGGACAATGAGAAGATGGCTTCTATACAACAAGACGGGCAGTTTGTATGCCTCATAACAACAAAAAGACTTTCAAATAAGCCGATGGGGGTAACAGCTCTTAGCGTGTAAATAAAGTTTGGAACTCTTAACCTAACGTTCTAAAACCTTGTGCAAGAGAGAGAGAGAGCGAGAGAGAGAGAGAAAGGGCACGTGGGAGGGTGGAAGACAAGGTTGATGGGAGGAAGAGTAGATGAGTGGGTGAATTGGAGAGGGGATGAATGAGAGGGAGGGCGTGAAGGAGGGAAGGAGAGTGGGCGTCGTGATTGGGAGGGAGTGGGTAGGAGGATTTGGGAGGGAGGAAATGTGGGAGTGAAAGGAGAGGGATAAAAAGGGAGGGAAGGTGGGAGGAATGGATGGAATGAGGGAGGGAAGAAGTGTGGGAGGGTTAGCGGGAGAAAGTGATGGAATGAGTGAGAGGAAGGAGGAAGAAAGGAAGGTATAGTTGTATTGAGGGAGGGAGGGAGTGGTAGGGACAGAGGGAGGGAAGGGGGAGGAAAAGAGGGAGAGAATAAAAACATACATACAGAGAGAGAGAGAGAGAGAGAGAGAGAGAGTTAATGATATGTATGCACCGGATATATTCAGAGGCTGAGACATAACATGAAGGGATTAGTCCTACTACCACAATCACTAACCACTATTACTAACAACCATCACTACCACTATCACTAACACCATTGCTACCACAATCACTAACCACTATTACTAACAACCATCACTACCACTATCACTAACACCATTGCTACCACAATCACTAACCACTATTACTAACAACCATCACTTCCACTATCATTAACACCATTGCTACCACAATCACTAACCACTATTACTAACCACCATCACTACCACTATCACTACCACTATCACTAACACCATTGCTACCACTATCACTAACCACTATTACTAACAACCATCACTACCACTATCACTAACCACCTTTGCTACCACAATCACTAACCACTATTACTAACAACTATCACTACCACTATCACTAACAATTATTGCTACCACTATTACTAACCACTATTACTAACAACTATCACTACCACTATCACTAACCACCATTGCTACCACTATCACTAACCACCATTGCTACCACTTTTACTAACCACTATTACTAACAACCATCACTACCACTATCACTAACCACCATTGCTACCACTATCACTAACCACCATTGCTACCACTATCATTAACCACCATTACTACCACTATCACTAACCACCATTGCTACCACTATCACTAACCACCATTGCTACCACAATCACTAACCACTATTACTGACCACTATCACTACCACTAACACCATTGCTACCACAATCACTAACCACTATTACTAACCACCATCACTACCACTATCAGTAACACCATTGTTACCACTATCACTAACCACTATTACTAACAACCATCACTAACACTATTACTAACCACTAATGCTACCATTATCACTAACCACTATTACTAACAACTATCACTACCACTATCACTAACCATTATTTCTACCACTATTACTAACCACTATTACTAACAACTATCACTACCACTATCACTAACCACCATTGCTACCACTTTTAATAACCACTATTACTAACAACCATCACTACCACTATCACTAACCACCATTGCTACCACTATCACTAATACCATTGCTACCACTATCACTAATACCATTGCTACCACAATCACTAACCACTATTACTAACAACCATCACTACCACTATCACTAACAAAATTGCTACCACAATCACTAACCACTATTACTAACCACCATCACTACCACTAACCCCATTGCTACCACAATCACTAACCACTATTACTAACCACCATCACTACCACTATCACTAACATCATTGCTATCAATATTACTAACAACCATCACTAACCACTGTTGCTACCACTATCACTAAACACTATTACTGACAACCATCACTACCACTATCACTAACCACCATTGCTACCACAATCACTAACCACTATTACTAACAACCATCACTACCACTATCACTAACCACTATTGCTACCACTATTACTAACCACTATTACTAACAACTATCACTACCACTATCACTAACCATCATTGCTACCACTATCACTAACCACCATTGCTACCACTTTTACTAACCACTATTACTAACAACCATCTCTACCACTATCACTAACCACCATTGCTACCACTATCACTAACCACCATTGCTACCACTATCACTAACCACCATTGCTACCACTATCACTAACTACCATTGCTACCACTATCACTAACTACCATTGCTACCATCATCACTAACCACCATTGCTACCACTATCACTAACCACCATTGCTACCACTATCACTAACCACCATTGCTACCACTATCACTAACCACCATTGCTACCACTATCACTAACTACCATTGCTACCACTATCACTAACCACCATTGCTACCATCATCACTAACCACCATTGCTACCACTATCACTAACTACCATTGCTACCACTATCACTAACCACCATTGCTACCACTATCACTAACCACCATTGCTACCACTATCACTAACCACCATTGCTATGCTACCACTATCACTAACCACTATTGCTACCACTATCACTAACCACCATTGCTATGCTACCACTATTACTAACCACCATTACTAATTGTTGGAAACTAGTAGGACCTGCCAAACAGTAATCATCAATGGGACAATGTTACCACCACAAATACCAGTTACACACCCCTACAACCCCCTCCCACCCCAAGAAACATCTCCAACCTACACATTCTACCACCCACCACCACCACTATTCCCAGACTGCTCATTCCCCAACATTGCCTCCGACTTTCTGATTCTAGATTGAAATTGTTTAATTTCATGAGACAAAATATTGATGAGAGTGATAGCCGCTTTACCGAGTGTGAGTCAGATAACCATGAAATAAAGACTGACCAATCAGGAGAGGACGATATAACTTATACCCTCATAACCCTGATAACTCCTTGGTAGCATTGTATAATCTCAGTAACATCAAGGGGTATTCTTTCTACCTCCACGACCAATAGTCTCACTCTACCTATCCTTACGTAGCTGTCTTAGGAAAGCTTTTAAATGATACTTAGAATGAGGCACCAACAAAGAACTTTCACAGCACACATAAGTACGATAAAGCACCTCAATTACTAGGAACGGTTGAAGGTCCTTGATCTGTATTCCCTGGAACGCAGGCGAGAGAGATACATGATAATATACAATTGGAAGGTCCTGGAGGGATTAGTACCAAACTTGCACACGAAAATCACTCCCTATGAAAGCAAAAGACTCGGCAGGAGATGCAACATTCCCCCAATGAAAAGCAAGGGGCGCCACGAGTACACTGAGAGACAACACCATAAGTGTTCGGGGCCCAAGACTGTTCAACTGCCTCCCAGCATACATTAGGGGGATTACCAATAGACCCCTGGCTGTCTTCAAGAAGGCACTGGACAGGCACCTAAACTCAGTACCTGACCAACCGGGCTGTGGTTCGTACGTCAGTTTGCGTGCGGCCGGCAGTAACAGCCTGGTTGATCAGACCCTGATCCACCATGAGGCCTGGTCTCAGACCAAGCCGCGGGGGCGTTGACCCCCGAAACCCTCTCCAGGTACACTCCAGGTAAACTCCTCTTTATGGTTCATTGGAAGAATTTTTTTTAGTAGAACTGTATTTTCAACTTTCTTCTGCACACACCTTTTCTGTTTTACCACATTTCTTGAGATATAATCTACTTTTGATGTGGCAGACAGAATCGTCATGCTACGTGAACTAGCACAAATGTATATTGGTGGTGGGTTACACAGGTGGATAAGGAGATATCTGTCCCCCACCAACCCAACCAATAACCCCACTTCCAACCACCCCCCTACACCTGCTTCTTATTGAGAGTGAGAGAGTTTAGAGAGAGAGAGAGAGAGAGAGAGAGAGAGAGAGAGAGAGAGAGAGAGAGAGAGAGAGAGAGAGAGAGAAAGAGGAGAAAGATAATTATAACACTCCCTCACGAGGCTAAAACTTGCTACCATGATCAACAACACGCCAACACATTCAAAAATCTAGTATACAACAAAAATGTACTTACACGTACATGGACACAAGCACGAACACAAATACACAGACACACAAACACACACACACACCACACACACACACACACAGGGAGACTACCTGAGGTATGGAAGACAGCAAATGTAGTCGCAATTTTTAATAAAGGAGACAGACATGAAGGCACTAAACTACAGACCAGTGTCACTGACATGTATAGTATGCAAGGTCATGGAGAAGATTGTCAGGAGAAGATTGTCAGGAGAAGATTGTCAGGAGAAGAGTGGTGGAGCACCTAGAAAGGAATGAGCTTATCAATGACGGCCAACACGGTTTCAGAGATGGAAAATCCTGTGTCACAAACCTGCTGGAGTTCTATGACAGGGTGACAGCAGTAAGACAAGAGAGAGAGGGGTGGGTAGATTGCATTTTCTTGGCCTGTAAGAAGGCGTTTGACACAGTTCCACACAAGAGATTAGTGCAAAAGCTGGAGAACCAGGCAGGGATAACAGGGAAGGCACTCCAAATGGATTAGGGAATACCTGTCAGGAAGACAGGAGTGAGTCATGGTACGTGGGGAGGTGTCAGAGTGGGAGACGGTGACGAGTGGGGTTCCACAGGGGTCAGTTCTACGACCGGTGTTGTTTCTGGTATTTGTCAACGACATGAAGGAAGAAATAGCCTCCGAAGTGTCACTGTTTGCATATGATGTGAAGTTCATGAGAAGAATTCAATCGGATGAGGACCAGGCAGAACTACAAAGGGATCTGGACAGGCTGCAAGCCTGGTCCAGCAATTGTCTCCTGGAGTTCAACCCCACCACAGACGGAATACAGTCTAGGGGGCCAGAGACTATAAACCTCAATCAAGGAAAAAGATCTTGGGGTGAGTATAACACCAGGCACATCTCCTGAGGCGCACATCAACCAAATAACTGCTGCAGCATACGGGCGCCTAGCTAACCTAAGAACAGAATTCCGACATCTTAATAAAGAATCGTTCAGGACCCTGTACACTGTGTATGTTAGGTCCGTATTGGAGTATGCAGCACCAGTTTGGAACCCACACCTAGTCAAGCACGTAAAGAAGCTAGAGAAGTGCAAAGGTTTGCAACAAGACTAGTCCCGGAGCTAATGGGTATGTCCTACGAGGACAGGTTAGGGGAAATCGACCTGACGACACTGGAGGATAGGAGAGATAGGGAGACATGATAACGACATATAAAATACTGAGAGGAATTGACAAGGTGGACAGAGACAGAATGTTCCAGAGATGGGACACAGCAACAAGGGGACACAGTTGGAAGTTGAAGACTCAGATGAATCACAGGGATGTTAGGAAGTATTTCTTCAGTCACAGAGTGGTCGGGAAGTGGAATAGTTTGGAAAGCGATGTAGTGGAGGCAGGATCCATTCATAGCCTTAAGAAGAGGTATGATAAAGCTCTTGCCGCAGGGAGAGTGACCCAGTAGCGGCCAGTGAAGAGGCGAGGCCAGGAGCTATGACTCGACCCCTGTAAGAACTAGGTGAGTACAACTAGGTGAGTACACACACACACCCCGATGGCATGGTGGCTAGCGCTCTTGCTTCACGCACGAAGGGCCCGGGTTCAATTCCCGGCGGGGCCGAAACATTTCGAAGTGTTTCGTTACACACACACATATATATACAACAGGCCTAGTGTCTAATCGACATGTGCCTTGGACAAAATGGTAACTAACACAACGTACTTACACGTTGCGTTCGCTCCAAAATACTATTAAAACAAAATAAAAAAAATAGTTGTTATAATTATGACCGTAATTTTTAAATATGTGGACCAGTAAGCCAGCGGAAGGCCTCGGTCAGATGACCAAAAGACCCGCGTCAGAAAACACTTGTCCAGTTTCCTCACAAACCTTACCTAACCTAAAACAATCTGTCTCAACCCAAAACATCATAAAACATGGTAACACAACCTAAAACATGTCATCACCTGCTAAAACATGCTATCTCAACCTAAAACATGCTATCTCAACCTAAAACATGCTATCTCAACCTAAAACATACTATCTCAACCTAAACATACTATCTCGACCTAAACATACTATTTCAACCTAAACATGCTATCTCACCTAAACATGCTATCTCAACCTAAAACATAACATATCAACCTAAAACATGCTATCTCAACCTAAAACATGCTATCTCAACCTAAAACATACTATCTCAACCTAAAACATACTATCTCAACCTAAAACATACTATTTCAACCTAAAACATGCTATCTCAACCTAGAACATGCTATCTCAACCTAAAACATAACATATCAACCTAAAACATGCTATCTCAACCTAAAACATGCTATCTCAACCTAAAACATAACATCTCAACCTAAAACATAACATCTCAACCTAAAACATGCCATCTCAACCTAAAACATGCTATCTCAACCTAAAACATGCTATCTCAATTTAAAACATGCTATCTCAACTTAAAACATGCTATCTTAACCTAAAACATGCTATCTCAACCTAAAACATAACATCTCAACCTAAAACATAACATCTCAACCTAAAACATAACATCTCAACCTAAAACATAACATCTCAACCTAAAACATGCTATCTCAACCTAAAACATGCTATCTCAACCTAAAACATGCTATCTCAACCTAAAACATGCTATCTCAACCTAAAACATAACATCTCAACCTAAAACATAACATCTCAACCTAAAACATAACATCTCAACCTAAAACATAACATCTCAACCTAAAACATGCTATCTCAACCTAAAACATGCTATCTCAATTTAAAACATGCTATCTCAACTTAAAACATGCTATCTTAACCTAAAACATGCTATCTCAACCTAAAACATGCTATCTCAACCTAAAACATAACATCTCAACCTAAAACATAATATCTCAACCTAAAAGATGCTATCTCAACCTAAAACATGCCATCTCAACCTAAAACATGCTATCTCAATTTAAAACATGCTATCTCAATTTAAAACATGCTATCTCAACTTAAAACATGCTATCTTAACCTAAAACATGCTATCTCAACCTAAAACATGCTATCTCAACCTAAAACATGCTATCTCAACTTAAAACATGCTATCTCAACCTAAAACATGCTATCTCAACTTAAAACATGCTATCTCAACTTAAAACATGCTATCTCAACTTAAAACACGCTATCTCAACTTACAATACAATACAAATGGGCCCTAATACCTAAAAATGAGACGTACTTGATCAAAAACAATTTCACAAAAAAAAAAAAAAATAGCTGGAGTAACCCAAAAAAAACAAAAGAGAGAGAGTAAAGCGGTGAAAATAATGAACACAAAGAGTGTACAGCGGTGAACATAATGAACACAAAGAGTGTACAGCGGTGAACATAATGAACACCGAGGGAGTGTAAGAAGCCAGCAAGGAGTGTAGCAACACACAAGGAGTGTGGCGCCGTAATTGGAAAGCCAGAGACGGGACATTTTGGCAACACTTAGGTGTGTGTGGGGAGCACCTGTGTGTAACTGTGTTGCTCTCTCAGAGTAACGAGGTGCTTGGAAGCACCTTTGCATGTAAATATTCAATTGTACTTGAGTCCCTTCTATTCTAACCTCTTGCATCCCTTTTGTCTCTAAGTTTTGTTCTTACCAGATCCCTCGCCTGCTCTCTCTCTCTCTCTCTCTCTCTCTCTCTCTCTCTCTCTCTCTCTCTCTCTCTCTCTCTCTCTCTCCCGGTTCATTCACTTCTCCTGGATCAACTCTCACTCCCTCCTATCTGGTTCATACTTGGCATACTTCTCCCTCACCCCCACCCTTCTATCTGGCCCTTCCTCACCCAACCCCTCTACCGGGCCCTCCCTCATCCCACTCCTCTACCTGGCCTTCCCTCATCCCACTCCTCTACCTGGCCCTCCCTCACCACACCCCTCTATCTGGCTCTCCCTCACCCTCACTCCTCTACCTGTCCCTCCCTCACGCCTCCCTCTTCCCACTCCTCTATCTGTCCCTCCCTCACGCCTCCCTTCTCCCATTCCTCTACCTGGCCCTCCCTCACCCCTCCCTCCTACCACTCCTCCTCCTGGCCCTCCCTCACCCATCCCTCACCCCTCCCTCCTCCCACTTCCTCTACCTGACCCTCCCCTCACCCTCCTCTTCCCACTCCTCTACCTGACCCTCCCTAACCCCTCCCTCCTCCCACTCCTCCTTCTGGTCCTCCTCACTCCTCCCTCCTCCCACTCCTCTACCTGACCCTCCTCACCCCCTCCTCCACTCCTCTACCATTGCCCTCCTCACCCTCCCTCCTCCACTCCTCCTCATGGCCCTCCCTCCTCCCACTCCGCCTCATGGCCCTCCTCACCATCCCTCCTCACTCCTCTACCTGGCCCTCCCTCACCTCTCCCTCCTCCCACTCTCCTCCTGGCCATCTCTTACCCATCCCTTCTCCAACTCCTCTACCTGGCCCTCCCTCACCCCTCCCTCCTCCACTCCTCCTCCTGGCCCCCTCACTCCTCCCTCATCCCACTCCTCTACCAGACCCTCCCTCACCCCACTCTCCATCACATCATTCTATTTTCCTCATTCTTCATATTCTTCTTTCACCCATGTCCCTCAAACCCATCCCTCAAACCCCTCCCTCACACCCTTCCCTTACACCCTCCCTCACACCCTTCCTCACACCCTCCCTCACACCCTCCTCACACCATTCCTCACACCATTCCCTCACACCCTCCTCACACCCTCCCTCACACCCCTCCCTCACACCCTTCCCTCACACCCCTCCCTCACACCATTCCCTCACACCATTCCCTCACACCATTCCCTCACACCCCTCCCTCACACCCATCCCTCACACCCCTCCCTCACACCCCTCCCTCACACCCCTACCTGGAGTCTACCTGGAGGGTATTCCGGGGATCAACGCCCCCGCGACCCGGTCCACGACCAGACCTCCCGGTGAATCAGGGTCTGAACAACCAGGCTGTTACTGCTGGCCGCACGTAGTCCAACGTACGAACCACAGCCCGGCTGATCCGGCACTGACTTTAAATATCTGTCCAGCTCCCTCTTGAAGGCAGCCAGGGGCCTATTGTTAATTTATCTTATGCATGGTGGGAGGCTGTTGAACAGTCTTGGGCCCAAGACACTTATGGTGTTTTCTCTTAGTGTACCAATGGCTCCCCTACTTTTCATTGTGGGTATTTTGCATCGCCTGCCCAGGCTTTTACTTTCGTAGGGAGTGATTCTGTGTGCAGATTAGGGACCATTCCTTCTAGGATTTTCCAAGTGTACATTATGATGTATCTCTCTCGCCTGCGTTCCAGCGAGTACAAGTCAAGTGCTTCCAGGCGTTCCCAGTAATAAAGGTGTTTGATGGAACATATATGTGCAGTAAAGGTTCTCTGTACACTCTCTAGATCTGCAATTTCACCTGCTTTGAATTGAGATGTTAATGTACAGCAGTATTCCAGCCTAAAGAGAACAAGGATCATCATTGGCTTGGCATCTTTGTTTTGAAAGTTCTCATTATCCATCCTATCATTTTCTTTGCAGTTGTGATCGTGGCACTGTTGTGATCCTTGAAAGTGAGATCCTCCCTCCCTCACACTCCTCCCTCACACTCCTCCCTCACACTCCTCCCTCACACTCCTCCCTCACACTCCTCCCTCACACTCCTCCCTCAAACTCCTCCCTCACACTCCTCTCTCACACTCCTCCCTCATACTCCTCCCTCACACTCCTCCCTCACACTCCTCCCTCACACTCCTCCCTCACACATGGTGTAATAGCACACAAAATGCGTGATAAAGGAATAACAGGAAAAGTTGGTAGATGGATCTATAATTTCCTAGCAAGTAGAACACAAAGAGTAGTAGTCAACAGAGTAAAGTCTGAGGCAGCTACTGTGAAAAGCTCTGTTCCACAAGGCACAGTACTTGCTCCCATCCTGTTCCTCATCCTCATATCGGACACAGACAGGATATAAGCCACAGTGCCGTGTCTTCCTTTGCAGATGACACCCGAATTTGTATAACAGTGTCCTCCATTGAAGACACTGCAAGACTCCAAGCAGACATCAACCAAATCTTTAAATGGGCTGCAGAAAACAATATGAAGTTCAATGATGAGAAATTTCAATTACTCTGATATGGAAAACGTGAGGAAATTAAAACTACATTCCCACCAAACAATAGAGCGAAAAACTAATGTAAAAGACCTGGGAGTGATCATGTCAGAAGATCTCACCTTCAAAGACCATAACATTGGATCAATCAGATCTGCTAGAAAAATGACGGGATGGAAAATGAGAACCTTCAAAACTAGGGATGCCAAGCCCATGGTGATACTCTTCAGGTCGCTTGCTCTATCTAGGCTGGAATATTGCTGCACACTAACTGCACCTTTCAAGGCAGGTGAAATTGCTGAACTAGAAAATGTGCAGAGAACTTTCACAGCACGCATAACTGCGATAAACCACCTCAATTACTGGGAACGCTTGAAGTTCCTAAACCTGTACTCCCTAGAACGCAGGCGGGAGAGATACATGATCATATACTCTTGGAAAATCCTAGTGGGATTAGTACCAAACTTGCACACGAGAGTCACTCCCTATGAAAGCAAAAGACTCGGCAGACGATGCAACATCTCCCCAATGAAAAGCAGGGGTGCCACTAGCACGATAAGAGACAACCCAATAAGTGTCAGGGGCCCAAGACTGTTCAACTGCCTCCCAGCATACATAAGGGGGATTACCAATAGACACCTGGCTGTCTTCAAGCATACACTGGACAGGCACCTAAGGTCAGTACCTGACCAGCCGGGCTGTGGTTCGTATGCTGGTTTGCGTCCGGCCAACAGTAACAGCCTGGTTGATAAGGCTCTGATCCACCATGAGGCCTGGTCACAGACCGGGCCGCGGGGGCGTTGACCCCCGGAACTCTCTCCTGGTAAACTCCTGGTAAACACCACTCCCTCACATCCCTCCTTCACACCCCTCCCTCACATCACTCCCTCACACCACTCCCTCACACCACTCCCTCACACCACTCCCTCACACCCCTCCCTCACAAACCTCCCTCACACCACTCCTTCACACCCGTCCCTCACACCCATCCCTCACACCACTCCCTCACACCCCTCCCTCATACTCCTCCCTCACACCACTCCCTCACCACTCCTAACACCACTCCCTACACCACTCCCTCACACCACTCCCTCCACCACTCCCTCCACCCTCCCTCACAAACCTCCCTCACACCACTCCTTCACACCCGTCCCTCACACCCATCCCTCACACCACTCCCTCACACCCCTCCCTCATACTCCTCCCTCACACCACTCCCTCACACCACTCCCTAACACCACTCCCTTACACCACTCCCTCACACCACTCCCTCACACCACTCCCTCCCACCCCTCCCTCACACCCCTCCCTTACACCACTCCCTCACACCACTCCCTCACACCACTCCCTCACACCCCTCCCTCACACCACTCCCTCACACCACTCCCTCACACCACTCCTCACACCCTCCCACACCACTCCCTCACCATCCCTCCCTCCCTCACCACTCCCTCCACACCACTCCCTCACACCACTCCCTCACACCACTCCTCACACCACTCCCTCACACCCCTCACACACTCTCACACACTCCCTCACACCACTCCCTCACACCACTCCCTCACACCACTCCCTCACACCCTCCCTCACACCCCTCACACCTCCTCACACCACCTCCACCCTCCTCACACCACTCCCTCCCCACTCCCACCTCCCTCACACCCTCCTCACACCACTCTTCACACCACTCCTCCCCACCCTCCACCTCCTCACACCCTCCCTACACCACTCCCTCACACCATCTCCCCCACACCACTCCTCACACCACTCCCTCACACCCTCCCTCACACCACTCCCTCACACCACTCCCTCACACTCCCTCCCCTCCACACCCTCCCTCACACACTCCTCCCCCCCTCACCACTCCCTCACACCACTCCCTCACACCACTCCCTCACACCACTCCCTCACACCACTCCCTCACACCACTCCCTCACACCACTCCCTCCACCCTCCCTCACACTCCCTACACCACTCTCCCACACCCACTCCCTCACACCCCTCTCCTCACACCACTCCCTCACACCTCCCTCCACCCTCCCTCCACACACTCCCTCACACCACTCCCACTCTCCCTCCCACACCACTCCCTCACACCACTCCCTCACACCACTCCCTCACCACTCCCTCACACCACTCCCTCACACCACTCCTCACACCACTCCCTCACACCACTCCCTCACACCCTCCCTCACACCCTCCCTCACACCACTCCTCCCTCACTCCACTCCCCTCACCACTCCCTCACACCACTCCCTCACACCACTCCCTCACACCACTCCCTCACACCACTCCCTCACACCACTCCCTCACACCACTCCCTCACACCACTCCCTCACACCACTCCCTCACACCACTCCCTCACACCACTCCCTCACACCACTCCCTCACACCACTCCCTCACACCACTCCCTCACACCACTCCCTCACACACTCACCTCCCTCCACTCCTCACACCACTCCTCACACCACTCCCTCACACCCTCCTCCACACCACTCCCTCCACACCACTCCCTCACACCACTCCCTCACACCACTCCCTCACACCACTTCCTCACACCACTCCCTCACACCACTCCCTCACACCACTCCCTCACACCACTCCCTCACACCACTCCTCACACCACTCCCTCACACCACTCCCTCCACCACCCTCACCACTCCCTCACACCACTCCCTCACACCACTCCCTCACACCACCTCACACTCACTCACTCACCCTCCACACCCTCACTCCTCACACCACTCCCTCACACCACTCCCTCACACCACTCCCCACCACCACTCCCTCACACCACTCCTCCACCACTCCTCTCTACACCACTCCCTCCACCACTCCCTCACACCACTCCCTCCACACCACTCCCCTCCCCTACCACTCCTCACACCACTCCCCTCTCACACCACTCCCTCACACCACTCCTCACACCCTCCACCCACTCCCTCACACCACTCCTCACACCACTCCTACACCACTCCCTCACACCCTCCCTCACACCACCTCCCTCCACACCACTCCCTCACACCACTCCCTCACACCACTCCCTCACACTCTCACACTCCCTCACACCCTCCCTCACACCACCTCCCTCACACCACTCCCTCCACACTCCTCACCTCCTCCCTCTCCACACTCACTCCCCTCACACCCTCCTCACACCACTCCTCACACCATCTCCACTCCTCTCACACTCCTCCACATCCTCACATCTTCACACTCCTCACATCTTGCCTCTTCCACTTTCCATCTCTTGCTTATTCTTGCAAGAAATTATATCAGTGGTGACCTTTTCAGCTTTAAATGTGTGTGAGTGTGTGTGTGTGTGTGAGTGTGTGTGTGTTGTGTGTGTGTGTTGTGTGTGTGTGTGTGTTGATGTGATTGTGTGTGGTGTTTTGTTTTGTGTGGTGTGGGGGTGTGTGTGTGTGTGTGTGTATGTGTGTGTGTGTGTGTGTGTGTGTGTGTGTGTGTGTGTGTGTGTGCAGGGGTCAAGTCTCTGCTCCTGGCCGCTTTCCTGTTGATAGCTCTCGAGTTTTCTCTCTCTCCTCTCTGTGTGAGCTATATTATACCTATACTTAAAGCTATACGTTGAGGAAGCTTAGGGAACAAATGGATTTGACAGTTAAAAATAGGAGAGGAGAGTTATTAAATGGAGAGTTAGAGGTATCGGGAAGATGGAGGGAATATTTTGAGGAGTTGTTAAATGTTGATGAAGATAGGGAAGCTGTGATTTCGTGTGTAGGGCAAGGAGGAATAACATCTTGTAGGAGTGTGGAAGAGCCAATTGTGGGTGTAGGGGAAGTTCGTGAGGCAGTGGGTAGAATGAAAGGGGGTAAGGCAGCTGGGATTGATGGGATAAAGATATAAATGTTAAAAGCAGGTGGGGATATAGTTTTGGAGTGGTTGGTGCTATTATTTAATAAATGTATGGAAGAGGGTAAGGTACCTAGGGATTGGCAGAGAGCATGTATTGTTCCTTTGTATAAAGGCAAAGGGGACAAAAGAGAATGCAAAAATTATAGGGGAATAAGTCTGTTGAGTGTACCTGGTAAAGTGTATGGTAGAGTTATTATTGAAAGAATTAAGAGTAAGACGGAGAGCAGGATAGCAGATGAACAAGGGGGCTTTAGGAAAGGTAGGGGGTGGGTAGACCAAGTGTTTACAGTGAAACATATAGGTGAACAGTATTTGGATAAGGGCAAAGAGGTTTTTGTGGCATTTATGGATTTGGAAAAGGCGTATGATAGGGTGGATAGGTGGCAATGTGGCAGATGTTGCAGGTGTATGGAATAGGAGGTAGGTTACTGAAAGCAATGAAGAGCTTTTATGAGGATAATGAGGCTCAGGTTAGAGTGTGTAGGAGGGAGGGGGATTATTTCCCAGTAAAAGTAGGCCTTAGACAAAGATGTGTGATGTCACCGTGGCTGTTCAATATATTTATAGATGGGGTTGTAAGAGAAGTGAATGCGAGGGTATTGGCAAGAGGTGTGGGGTTAAAAGATAAAGAATCAAATACAAAGTGGGAGTTGTCACAGTTGCTTTTTGCTGATGACACTGCTTTTGGGAGATTCTGAAGAGAAGTTGCAGAGGTTGGTGGATGAAATTGGTAGGGTGTGTAAAAGAAGAAAATTGAAAGTGAATATAGAATAACAAAAAGTTTAGGTGACGAAAGATTGGATATCCGATTGGAGGGAAAGAGTATGGAGGAGGTGAATGTATTCAGATATTTGGGAGTGGACATGTCAGCAGATGGGTCTATGAAGGATGAGGTGAATCATAGAATTGATGAGGGGATAAGGGTGAGTGGAGCACTTCGAAGTCTGTGGAGACAAAGAACTTTGTCCATGGAAGTAAAGAAGGGAATGTATGAGATTATAGTTATACCAACACTCTTATGTGGGTGTGAAGCATGGGTGATGAATGTTGCAACGAGGAGAAGGCTGGAGGCAGTGGAGATGTCATATCTGAGGTCAATGTGTGGTGTGAATATAATGCAGAAAATTCGAAGTTTGGAAATTAGGAGGAGGTGCGGGATTACCAAAACTATTATCCAGAGAGCTGAGGAGGGGTTGTTGAAGTGGTTCGGATGTAGAGAGAATAGAACGAGACAGAATGACTTCGAGAGTGTATAAATCTGTAGTGGAGGTAAGGCGGGGTAGGGTTCGGCCTAGGAAAGGTTGGAGGGAGGGGTAAAGGAGGTTTTGTGTGCGAGGGGCTTGGACTTCCAGCAAGCATGTGTGAGCGTATTTGATAGGAGTGAATGGAGACAAATGGTTTTTAATACTTGACATGCTGTTGGAGTGTGAGCAAAGTAACATTTATGAAGGGATTCAGGGAAACCGGCAGGCCGGACTTGAGTCCTGGAGATGGGAAGTACAGTGTCTGCACTCTGAAGGAGGGGTGTTAATGGTGCTGTTTTATAACTGCAGTGTAAAGAAACCCTCTGGCAAGACAGTGATTGAGTGAATGATGATGAAAGTTTTTCTTTTTCGGGCCACCCTGCCTTGGTGGGGTATGGACTAGTAACCCTAGCATGGACTAGTAGGCCTAGCATAGACTAGTAGGTCTAGTATGGACTAGTAGGCAAAGCATGGACTAGTAGCCCTAGCATGGACTAGTAGTCCTAGAATGGGTCAGTAGGCCTAGCATGGACTAGTAGCCCTAGCATGGACTACTAGCCCTACCTTGGACTAGTAGCCCTATTATGGACTAGTAGACCAAGCATGGACTAGTAGACCTAGCATGAACTAGTATGCCTAGCATGGACTAGTAGCCCTAGTATGGACTAGTAGCCCTGGAATTAACTAGTAGCCGTAGCATTGACTAGTAGGCCTAGTATGGACGAGTAGGCCTAATATGGACTAGTAGGTCTATCATGGACTAGTAGGATGAGCAAGCACTAGCAACCCTAGTGTGGAATAGTAGCCCTAGCATTGAATAGTAACCATAGCATGGACTACTAGCCCTAGCATGGACTAGTAGGCCTAGTATGGACTACTGCGCCTAGCATGGACTTGTAGCCATATAATGGACTAGAAATTCTTGCACGGACTAGTAGCTCTAACATGGACTACTAGCCGTAGAATGGAATAGTAGGCCTAGCATGGACTAGTAGCCCTAGAATGGATCAGAAGCCCTAGCATGAACTAGTAGCCCTAGCATGAACTCGTAGCCCTAGCATGAACAAGTAGGCCTAGCATGGATTAGTAGGCCTAGCATGGACTAGTAGCCCTAGCATGCAATAGTAGCCCTAGCATGCAATAGTAGCCCTAGCATGGACTAGTAGGCCCAGCAGGGACTAATAAGCCTAGCATAGACAAGTAAGTCTAGCATGCACTAGTAAACCTAGCATGGACTAGAAGCACTAGCATGGACTAATAGCTCTAGCATGGACTACTAGGTCTAGCATTGACTAGTAGCCCTAGCATGGACTACTATTTCAAGCATTGACTAGTAGCCCTAGCATGGACTACTAGTCCTAGCATGGACTAGTAGGCCTAGCATGGACTAGTAGGCCTTGCATGGACTAGTAGCCCTAGCTTTGACTAGTTGCAACTAGTAGCCCTAGCATGGACTAGTAGCCCTAGCATGGACTTGAAGCCCTAGCATGGACTAGTAGCCCTAGCATGGACTAATAGCCCTAGCATGGACTAGTAGCCCTAGCCTTGACTAGTATGCCTAGCATGGATTATTTGGCCTAGCGTGCACTAGTAGGCCTAGCATGTACTAGTATCTTTAGTATGGAATAGTAGCCATAGCATTAACTATTAGGCCTAGTATTGACTACTGCGCATATCATGGATTAGTAGGTTTATAGCATGAACTAGTGGGCCTAGCATGGACTAGTAGTCCTAGCATGGACTAGTAGTCCTAGCATGGACTAGTAGTAATAGCATGGACTAGTAGCCCTAGCATGAACTAGTAGGCATAGCATAAACTAGAAGGCCTGGCTTGAACTAGTATCTCTAGCATGGATTAGTTTGCCTAGCATGTACTAGTAGCTCTAGCATGGAACAGTAGCCCTAGCATGAACTAGTAGCCCTAGCATGGACTAGTTGCCCTAGCATGACTAGTTGCCTTAGTATCGACTAGTAGACCTAGCATGAACTAGTAGCCCTAGCATGGACTAGTAGCCCTAGCATGAACTAGTAGCCCTAGCATGGACTAGTAGCCTCAGCATGGACTAGTAGCCCTAGCATGGACTAGTTGCCTTAGTATCAACTAGTAGACCTAGCATGAACTAGTAGCCTTAGCATGGACTAGTAGCCTCAGCATGGACTAGTAGCCCTAGCATGGACTAGTAGCCCTAGCATGGACTAGTTGCCCTAGCATGGACTAGTAGCCCTAGCATGGACTAGTAGCCCCAGCATGGACTAGTTGTCCTAGCATGGACTAGTAGGCCTAGCATGGACTAGTAGCCCCAGCATGAACTAGTTGCCTTAGTATCGACTAGTAGACCAAGCATGAACTAGTAGCCCTAGCATGGACTAGTAGCCCTAGCATGGACTAGTTGCCCTAGCATGGACTAGTTGCCCTAGCATGGACTAGTTGCCCTAGCATGGACTAGTAGCCCTAGCATGGACTAGTTGCCCTAGCATGGACTAGTAGGCCTAGCATGGACTAGTAGCTCCAGCATGGATTAGTAGCCTTAATATCGACTAGTAGACCAAGCATGAACTAGTAGCCCTAGCATGGACTAGTAGCCCTAGCATGGACTAGTTGCCCTAGCATGGACTAGTTGCCCTAGCATGGACTAGTTGCCCTAGCATGGACTAGTTGCCCTAGCATGGACTAGTAGCCCTAGCATGGACTAGTTGCCCTAGCATGGACTAGTAGGCCTAGCATGGACTAGTAGCCCCAGCATGGACTAGTAGCCCCAGCATGGACTAGTAGCCCCAGCATGGACTAGTAGCCCCAGCATGGACTAGTTGCCCCAGCATGGACTAGTAGCCCCAGCATGGACTAGTAGCCCCAGCATGGACTAGTTGCCCCAGCATGGACTAGTAGCCCCAGCATGGACTAGTAGCCCCAGCATGGACTAGTAGCCCCAGCATGGACTAGTAGCCCTAGCATGGACTAGTTGCCCCAGCATGAACTAGTAGCCCTATCATGGACTAGTTGCCCTAGCATGGACTAGTAGCCCTAGCATGGACTAGTTGCCCTAGCATGGACTAGTAGCCCTAGCATGGACTAGTTGCCCCAGCATGGACTAGTAGCCCTAGCATGGACTAGTAGCCCCAGCATGGACTAGTAGCCCCAGCATGGACTAGTAGCCCCAGCATGGACTAGTAGCCTCAGCATGGACTAGTAGCCTCAGCATGGACTAGTAGCCCTAGCATGGACTAGTTGCCCTAGCATGGACTAGTAGCCCTAGCATGGACTAGTTGCCCTAGCATGGACTAGTAGCCCTAGCATGGACTAGTAGCCCTAGCATGGACTAGTTGCCCTAGCATGGACTAGTTGCCCTAGCATGGACTAGTTGCCCTAGCATGGACTAGTAGGCCTAGCATGGACTAGTAGCCCCAGCATGGACTAGTAGCCCCAGCATGGACTATTAGCCCCAGCATGGATTAGTAGCCTTAATATCGACTAGTAGACCAAGCATGAAGTAGTAGCCCCAGCATGGACTAGTAGCCCCAGCATGGACTAGTAGCCCCAGCATGGATTAGTAGCCTTAATATCGACTAGTAGACCAAGCATGAACTAGTAGCCCCAGCATGAACTAGTAGCCCCAGCATGGACTAGTATCCCTAGCATGGATTAGTAGCCTTAATATCGACTAGTAGACCAAGCATGGACTAGTAGCCCCAGCATGGACTAGTAGCCCCAGCATGGACTAGTAGCCCCAGCATGGACTAGTAGCCCCAGCATGGACTAGTATCCCCAGCATGGACTAGAAGCCCCAGCATGGACTAGTAGCCCCAGCATGGACTAGTAGCCCCAGCATGGACTAGTAGCCCCAGCATGGACTAGTAGCCTCAGCATGGACTAGTAGCCCTAGCATGGACTGGTAGCTCTAGCATGGACTAGTAGCCCTAGCATGGACTAGTAGCCCTAGCATGGATTAGTAGCCTTAATATCGACTAGTAGCCCTAGCATGGACTAGTAGCCCCAGCATGGATTAGCAGCCTTAATATCGACTAGTAGCCCTAACATGGACTAGTAGCCCCAGCATGGATTAGTAGCCTTAATATCGACTAGTAGTTCTAGCATGGACTAGTAGCCCCAGCATGGACTAGAAGACCTAGCATGGACTAGTTGCCCTAGCATTGACTAGTTGCCCTAGCATGGACTAGTAGGCTTAGCATGGACTAGTAGCCCCAGCATGGACTAGTAGCCCCAGCATGGACTAGTAGCCCCAGCATGGACTAGTAGCCCCAGCATGGACTAGTTGCCCCAGCATGGACTAGTTGCCCTAGCATGGACTAGCAGCCCCAGCATGGACTAGTAACCCTAGCATGGACTCGTAGCCCTAGCATGGACTAGTAGGCCTAGCATGGACTAGTTGTCCTAGCATGGACTAGTAGGCTTATCATGGACTAGTTGCCCTAGCATGGACTAGTTGCCCTAGCATGGACTAGTAGCCCTAACATGGACTAGTTGCCCTAGCATGGACTAGTTGCCCTAGCATGGACTAGTTGCCCTAGCATGGACTAGTTGCCCTAGCATGGACTAGTTGCCCTAGCATGGACTAGTAGCCCCAGCATGGACTAGTAGCCCCAGCATGGACTAGTAGCCCCAGCATGAACTAGTAGCCCTAGCATAGACTAGTTGCCCTAACATGGACTAGTAGCCCTAGCACGGACTAGTAGCCTTAGCATGGACTAGTTGCCCTAGCATGGACTAGTTGCCCTAGCATGGACTAGTTGCCCTAGCATGGACTAGTAGCCCTAGCATGGACTAGTAGCCCTAACATGGACTAGTAGCCCTAGCATGGACTAGTAGCCCTAACATGGACTAGTAGCCCTAGCATGGACTAGTAGCCCTAGCATGGACTAGTAGCCCTAGCATGGACTAGTTGCCCTAGCATGGACTAGTAGCCCCAGCATGGACTAGTAGCCCTAGCATGGACTAGTAGCACTAGCATGGACTAGTAGCCCTAACATGGACTAGTAGCCCTAGCATGGACTAGTTGCCCTAGCATGGACTAGTTGCCCTAGCATGGACTAGTTGCCCTAGCATGGACTAGTAGCCCCAGCATGGACTAGTAGCCCCAGCATGAACTAGTAGCCCCAGCATGGACTAGTATGCACTGCATGGACTACTGAGCCTAGCATGGACTAGTAGTCCAGGTATGAGTCAGTAGTCCTAGCATGGACTAGTAGGCCTGGTATGAGCCAGTAGTCCTAGCATGGCCTACTAGGCCTGGTATGAGCCAGTAGTCCTAGCATGGCCTACTAGGCCTGGTATGAGCCAGTAGTCCTAACATGGCCTACTAGGCCTGGTATGAGCCAGTAGTCCTAGCATGGCCTACTAGGCCTGGTATGAGCCAGTAGTCATTATTGACCAATATGTTCAGTTGAAAAGAGAAGTAAAAAAGGGGATTAGAAAGGCTAAACGTGACTATGAGATTAAGGTTGCTAATGAATCAAAGACTAATCCAAAAGGGTTCTTTCAAGTGTACAGGACGAAGGTGAGGGAAAAGGTAGGACCTCTGAAAATTGGGAATGGACAGCTGACGGATAACGAACTGGAAATGTGTTCTCTATTTAATGACTATTTTTTGTCAGTCTTTACACAAGAAGACGTAAATGAGATTCCAGAAATTAACAATTATTCAGTTCCTGAAGAATTCAAATTAACTAATATTACTGTCACGAGGGACATGGTTATCAAACAGATAGATAAACTGAAGCAAAATAAGTCCCCGGGACCCGACGAGTTGTTTTCCAGGGTACTTAAAGAATGCAAAATGGAACTTAGTCAGCCATTAACGAATGTGTTTAATACGTCCATCCTAACTGGTGTTGTGCCAGAGATGTGGAAGATAGCTAATGTAGTTCCTATATTCAAATCAGGGGATAAGTCCATTCCATCAAATTACCGTCCAATAAGCCTCACGTCTATAGTAGGCAAATTATTAGAATCAATTATAGCTGATATTATCAGAAGTCACCTTGAAGAACATAATTTGATTAATGAATCTCAGCATGGGTTTACGAGAGGTCGTTCCTGCCTGACAAATTTACTGACGTTTTTCAATAAAACATTTGAGGCAGTAGACAGTGATAAAGAATATGATATAGTTTACTTGGATTTCAGTAAGGCCTTCGATAGAGTACCTCACAAGAGACTCTTAAGAAAGGTGGCAACTCATGGTATAGGAGGTAAAGTTCTAGCATGGATAGAGGCATGGCTTACCAATAGAAAGCAGAGAGTTTCCATTAATGGGGTCAAATCTGAATGGGGATTTGTCACTAGTGGCGTTCCACAAGGATCAGTTTTGGGCCCATTGTTGTTCATAATTTACATTAATGACCTTGATGAAGGAATTGCAAGTGACATGAGTAAATTTGCTGATGATACAAAAATAGGCCGTATAATTCATTCTGAGGAGGATAACAGTGAACTCCAGGAGGATTTGGATAAATTAATGTCTTGGTCTGAAAAGTGGCAGATGAAGTTCAATGTGGACAAGTGTAAGGTGCTTGTCGTTGGTAATGAAAATATCCCTCGAATTTATAAACTAGGTGAAGTAGAACTTGATCATACAGAATGTGAGAAAGACTTGGGAGTCATGGTAAGCAGAAATCTAAAGCCAAGACAACAGTGCCTAAGTGTGCGCAATAAGGCTAACAGATTACTAGGATTTATTTCAAGAAGTATAAGCAACAGAAGTCCAAAAGTTATTTTACAGCTCTATACATCACTAGTGAGACCTCATTTGGATTATGCAGCTCAGTTTTGGTCTCCTTACTACAGGATGGATATAGATTCATTGGAGAACATACAAAGAAGAATGACTAAAATGATTTACAGTATAAGAAATCTCCCGTATGAAGATAGACTTAGAGCGTTGAATCTCCACTCTCTGGAGAGACGTAGAATGAGGGGAGATATCATCGAGGTGTACAAGTGGATGATGGGCATAAACAAAGGAGATATTAATAAAATACTGAGGATATCGAACCAAGTAAGAACCAGAAATAACGGATTTAAATTGGATAAATTTAGATTTAGAAAGGACATAGGCAAGTACTGGTTTTCGAACAGAGTTGTAGATGCGTGGAACAATCTTCCGAGTACTGTGATAGAGGCTAGGACCTTGGGTGGCTTTAAAAAGAGATTGGACAAATATATGAGTGGGAGGGGCTGGGTTTGATTTGTGTCGTGAGTACGGGAATAAATTCTTAGGTAGTGGTGGTTTTGATAAGAACCTGCCTTGTATGGGCCAGTAGGCCTTCTGCAGTGTTCCTCCATTCTTATGTTCTTATGTTCTTAGTCCTAACATGGCCTACTAGGCCTGGTATGAGCCAGTAGGCAGGTATGGGCCAATTGGCCGGGTGTGGACCAGTAGACCAGGTATGGACAAATAGGTCAGGAATGGACCTGTAAGCCAGGTATGGACCATTAGTCCAGACAGTACGGCAGGTATAGGTCAAGTATGGACTAGTAGGCAAGTATGGACCTATAGGCCAAGTATGGTCCTATAGGCCAGGTATGGACCAGTAGGTCAGGTATGGACCAGTAGACCAGGTATGGACCAGTAGGCAGGTATGGACCTATAGGCCAGGTATGGACCAGTAGACAGGTATGGACCTATAGGTCAGGTATGGACCAGTAGGTCAGGTATGGACCAGTAGGTCAGGTATAAACCAGTAGGTCAGGTATGGACCAGTAGGCCAGGTATGGACCAGTAGGTCAGGTATAGACCAGTATGCCAGGTATGGACCAGTTGGTAAGGTATGGACCAGTAGGCCAGGTATGGACATGTAGGCCAGGTATGGATCAGTTGGTTAGGCATTGAAAAGAAGGCAAGGTATGGACCAGTTGGCATAGTATGGACCAGTATGCCAGGTATGTACCAATATGCCAGGTATGGACCTGTAAACTATGGACCAGTAGGCCAGTTATGGACCAGTAGGACATTTGTAGACCAGTAGGCAGGTTTGGACCAGTAGGCCAGGTAAAGGCCAGTAGACCAGGTATGGATCAATATTCCAGTTATGGACCATTTGGCCAGGTATGGTCCAGTAGGCTAGGTATAGGCCAGTAGATCAGGAATGGACCAATAGGCCAGATATGGACCAGTAGGCCAGATATGGACCATTAGGCAAGTTATGGGCCAGTAGGCCAGGTGTGAACCAGTATGCAGATATGGACCAGTAGGCCAGGTATAGACCAGTAAGCCAGGTATGAACCAGGCTAGGTATGGACCAGCGGACCAGGTATGGACCAGTGGACCAATCACATTCAACTATGAAAGGTGTTATCAATTTATTTAATAACATACAGACTCTTTTTGTCAGGCTTCGAACTATCCCGCCAGGGGGTCGAACACCCCCTCAATCCAACAAGAATTGTGACCTCCAATAAAGCTCCTCATAACTTGGGGAAACATTTGATATGTTTCAACGATCTTTCAGTATTTTCTAAATATCGTTCAAATCTGTAGAATAATATATATTTGGTTTATAATGGAAAGAACCCTGGTTGCACCTTGGGGAGGGTAAACCCTGATGCCTGCCTCTTTTATTATATATGTGGATAAGTGTGCAATAGTTAGGTATATATTGACTCACGGGTGGGTTTTGAACTCGCGGCCGGCTGGCCCAGTGTCTTACGCCCTGGCTAGGAGTTTTACGACTTACTTGCCGTGAGTTCAATCCCTACCCGTGCTGTGGTTAGGTATCTATTATTCGAAAAAGTTTCGCGTATAGTGTCGGCTTCTTCATTCGAATACAGAGGCAGCAGAAGCAGTTGAGATGTAAAAGATGATGTAATCAGTCCATCACCCTTGAAGTCATAGCTCTGAGGTGGTCAGTCCCTCAGCCTGGAGGAGAGTTTTGTTCCATAGTAACTACACAACAAAATTCTTCTCCGGTCTGAGGAGATGACTTTCTCAAAACTATATATTCAAGGGTGATGGACTGACTACCTCATCTTTTACATCTCCACTGGTGCTGCTGCCTCTGTACTCGACTGAAGATACCTAACTGACGCACGTTGGTCAAAGCTACATCTTCAGTCATTGTTCCTTATATACATCTTAGATTCAGTGCCAAATATGAAGTAGATTGGTTGAGGTTTAGCCTACAGGATTTGCGATTGATATTTTGGAATATATTTGTATTTCTAAGTACCGCAGAGCAGTGTATTATGTACTCTATGTACTCTGCAGTATTTATAAACATTAACTAATTTTCTCTCTTTTCAGATAGTACTCTGATTACCTTACTACTGAGATGGCTACAATGTCAACGAGGAAAGCCACAGAACATGCAGTGTTTGGCCATGACAGTGTTTGGCCATGACAGTGTTTGGCCATGACAGTGTTCCTCCAGTGAACAAACTTCCCTCCAGAGGAGATATAAATGTGATGAAGGGAAGTTTACTGATGTTTCAGTGATTATCAAGACAGCAGCTGAGGATTGTTTTGAACTATGGGAGGAATCAACTGCAGACAGAAACACTATTCCTGTTCTCAGCCAGAAAACTACTGAGGAAAGATTGAGAAAATTGTACAGCAGAGGAATAGAACTTAATAACAAAAATGTCTCCAAAAAAGCAACATTTCAGGAAGAAATGAACGAGTTGTTTGATATATGTAGTTGTTTGTGTCCAGCTGCCACCTGTCAAGATGTAGGCTGCAAAATAAAGGAGTGTGAAGGATACCACCTGGCCTGTAATTGTGATGTGAAAGTTCCTAAACGTCATGTACAGTTCTTCCTTGACCAGAGAGGCGATAGGAGGATGAAAATTGGCTGTGTTGACATGACAGTAACGAGGATGTGGGATAGAGTGAGTAAAAGAGGAGCAGGAACCAGCTGGAGGAAAGACAGAGTGAACCGGCAGCTGGAGAAGTTTCTGATTCTGACGATAATTCAAATGATATCAGAGACAGCAGCCCTTCTGTTGATACTGATGCTGACTATGTCTTGAGTGGTGTGACTGCCAGCAGCTCACAGCAGAACAAGACTCCCACACTGGCAGCCAGATGTGACCGATATTTAATCAAGTGACTATGCTGGAGCTGCCATTGCTACTGCCACCTTAATGAACTATGGCATTATCACCAAGGACGACAATAGTCAAGTTATTGGACCACAGAAGTTACGAGATGCCAGACACAAATACCGAATGGAGAGGCAAGAAAATATCACATCACTGTATGTTGATGGTAAGAAGACCTCCACTCATGTAATGACAAAGAATGAGAAGACCAAGAAATGGAGTCCAACGATAGTGGTGAAAGATCATAACGTCATCATGGTGGAGCCCAGCACTGAATATCTCACTCATGTGACTCCCAAGTCAGACCATGGAAAGGAGATTGCCAAGAGTATCTATACATTTCTGGTGGAACAGAAACTAACTCGGCAGCTGTTGTATGTGTTGGTTGTGACGGAACCAACGTAAATGTCGGAGCTGAATAGGGAGACGTTCATCATCTTGAAATGTTGCTTGGTCATCCGGTCCTTTATTTCATCTGTCAGTTTCATGAAAATGAGCTGCCATTCCTGGCTGTTTTCTACCACTATGACGGTAAGCCAAGTGGTCCTGAGCACTGGAGAGGTCCCATTGGCAATGCAAAGAAATGATCACAGGTGTGGTTGACGATGACTTGGCTGCTCTTGAACCAGGTCCACCGTGTGTGTCAAGGTGGAATTCTTTATAGAGTAGGATCCTTAGGCTGTATGTGGCAACATCAAGACCCAGTCAGGAGTTGAAAAGAGTCGTCATTATGATTTTAAAGTTCAGTGCTCCAATGTGGTTCCACATCACGGGCCAAAGAACGTTTTCCAGTCACTGCAATTTATGAGACATCTGAACAGTGAAGAAAAGAAGATAGTAAAGAAGACTGTCCAAAGAAATTCCTACTTTTCTCACACAGATCAGCTGCTTCTTGGTATGTGAGGTGATGAAGACATGACTGTGAGAGACAACGCTGTCTCAGTGATAAGAAAAATTAGAGAAGAGAATCAGCAGACAGAAGAAAGTACTGAGAGCTCTGATGAGGATGGAGACGAGGACTTGTTAATCTACACTGATGATGAGGATGACAGAGAAGATGAAGAGAATGACAATGTGGCTGCTATTGTCAACTCAAGAAAAGTAGTGATTCCCAAACTAAAGTGTCAAGCAAAGAACTACCATTCCATGATTGACTGGAAGACTAAACTCAAAACTGAGCCTCCTTTCATTGCTTCTCTATCAGATCAACAGATTCTGAAAATTACTAAGATTCCAGTGGAGGTTCCCAAGTGGCCAACAGCACTCAAGGTGTTGAGAGAGAGATAACATTGATGACTGAAGCTCCACTGAAGTGACTGGACAGAAGCCAAGAGCTGGATATATCAGGCAAAGAATATTTTCCAGGCAAGTGATGCCCAAGTTCCCCACCAAGAAAGACTTCACTTATAACTTGTAATAGTTTAAAATTAAATAGTTGATGACTGATATAACCCATGTACATTTGATTATACAATCATCACAACCAAAAATGATATAAACCATGTACACTTGATTATTATCCTGACAACCAATAAATTGTAACTAATTGCTTACAATGGTGCATAATTTGACGAAAAGTCTATCACGATGCTGGAGGATAAATGGGTATGAAATGGTCTGAAATTTTGCACAGAAGTTTATGACCATACAAATAATACCTGAAAAAATGCAGCTTGCATCTCTAAAACTTGTATTTTTTCAATGCTCCCTACTGCAGGTGTCTTACTTATGGCCAAATGATCGTGTTGTCATATAATATTCATTAGCTCATAAAGATACCCATGATTCCTCATTGGTATAACATTCATATAAAATGGATGAGTATAAACACTCCATTGTTATATAAATGGTTTAAAAAAACAAACATACTGATAAATATATAATTTATCAAACACGTCAATGTTTGGATCTGCTAAACGGTGAAAAATATTTAACTGTTAACAGGAGAATGTACATTACTGTTATATTTCCACCAGAACCAGTTTTTGGTAATATTTCTTTGTTTATTATTTATTAAACGGAGGATAAATTTATAAAAGTGTTAGCCAAGTAAGATGCTGTATAGCGTTTGACAACAACAGTAAATTCCAGTCTGGAAATATTCCAATGAATTATTTCGTGTGTGTGTATATCTTTTATTATCTAGTTTCTGTACTAAGTGATAAAGCTATAAGAAGTACGGGAATTAGTTGTAAGTCTAGATTAGAGTTTTGTTTTGGTAATTATGGGGTTATATGATATTTAGTCGATTTGGGAATATTGGAGAGATACATTTATAAGGAGTTTTAAACACAAAATAACAACAAAAATGAAAACTGAGGCCTACTGAAAACACGTTTTCTGGGCATTTTTAATTTTTACTTTTTTAATCAGCCTAAACTTTAACCAGTGATATATTTTTAAATACCGTGTTTTTGTCTAACACTGACGTCAGTCAGTCAGTCAAGTCATTCAGTCAAGTCAGTCAGTAAGTCAGTCAAGTTAGTAAGTCAAGTCAGTAAGTCATTCAGTGTCTTGGAATACAGGTTTAGGAAAATTAAGCTTCTCTTTATTGCTTCAGTGTGATGCGTGTCTGAATGAGGGTTAGTTTCCACTGTAGAATGAATCAGGGAATCAGTCCCTTTTGTCTGAACCTTCTTGGTTCTATACCCTATCTTTATCTCATGTTCTTTTATACATTCATACTCATACAGTCTTTCGTATTCTCTTAAGTCATTCTTGTTTATAAATTCACTTCCATGTGCTCTAATTATTGCCTTTAAACTTTACAAATGTTCTCTTGTTATTCAGTATCCAGTGTATTTTATATATTGTCTAACATTGTTCTTCTAAATTCTAGCCAAACTTATTCTTAATGGCTTCTATATATTTATGAGAGAAATGGTGTATATTTATGTTTTTTTCCTATGTGCAGAAAATTCTCCAGAAAGGTGGGTATCAGCCCCCTTCAGCCACTTTCAGCCCCCCTGAGGGACTTGAGGGACTTAACCCTCCGGGAAGGGGCAAATGGCATCTTGCTTCCTGATCAACAGTTCAATGAGAAACAATTGCAGGACCAGCGTGTACCAGTCATTAGTCACGCCACCTCTTATTGCTTATTGTTCATTGCAATATGGGTGGCAGTGAAATGAAAAAAATGACTCTTTCCCTTAGCAGGAAAATTACAGAAAACCCTGCAACTCTTTACGTACAATGTGAGACAATAATGAACTGTTGTCGATAGTTAGATAATAAGAAATCGACCATCTTGTATTGAATACTGTGACGGTGTTTAGCAAGGGAGAGAAATAATGCTGAGTTCAGCAAATCTTTTGTAGAGACGCCCGAAGTGCGCTGGAGGGTTCAGATTGGCTTCAGGAGAAGAAGGGAAAGGCTCTGTCGCGCGAGCATTGCCCTTAACAAAGGGGCAATAGTGTTCAGCATTTGACTCTTGTACAATCTCAAAATTCGCGGTACAACTATTACAGTGAAGTGTAACTATCTTCCTGTTGTGAAATTACCACGAAAGGAGAAATCTTGATTTTAGTGAAGTGTAACAGATATTGTTGTGGACATTCCCGACTGAGTGAGAGAATGTGCCACAGTTCCAGACACTACAACTCCAATCAAGACACTTATTTCGGGGTCAAATTTTCCCTACCAAGCCAGGAAAATTTCTGGGTCAGCTACAAATACCCAAGTAAGTCTAGATATCCCTGCTCCTAGATAGGTGGGTTGCAGGTGATAGTTAGGGGCAAGCCTTGCCTAGTTTTACCAGTGGCCAGCAGGTCACTCAAGGATTCTCCTAACAGCTTTAATACCGAAGACTGGAGAGGAACTTGGAGATATTTTTTGACATCAAATTTTTATGTAAAATATGTAGACTATCACACTTTTTTACTGCCATAATACTAAATCTATTTGATTTAATTGCACACATTATATGACTTTTTAAAAATAAGTGTAACATTAAAAAAAATAAAAAATTGCTAAAATTTATTTGATTGCAAGGTAATCAGTCACTAGCCGAGGAGCAGATGTTCACTACATTGTAGTCAAACAGATTTTTGCAGCTTTATTGTATAATTTTTTTTACTCTGTTTATTCGGCCAAAATACCCGAATATTTTTATGCTCGACTCACCGATTTAGCTCATTCGACTCACAACCAACACTCAGGACCCCAGTTCGAGGCCATTTATCATACCTGGATCATACTGATCCAGGTATGATAGTAAATGTATTATGACAATAGATGCATTATGAAAGCTTCTATGGCTGTGGGAAAGGATAGTTGCATCAGAGATAATGGTCACTGTTGCAGACACGACACTGCAATGTTGTCTGTAAAACTTTCCAGTCCACTTGTAGTGCGCTGGACCAGCTACAACTCAGCACCTCGGTTCGATTCCCCATTTATTCATCTCTTTGTTCATTGACGCTGGTTTACTATGACTTATGTTATAAACGTTGCTATTAGATACCAACGGGTAATCGCCCTTACCAACACTGTAATACAATATACTGCGAACTACAAATTTTCAAAAAAAAAACATTGGCATACATGATACTTAGCGAGGCAAAACGCCACTTAAATAACAACAAAAGAGTCACATGATCACATTATGTACCTGTTCTCACCCCAATATGGCATTCTTATGTATTACTAACACCTCGAGATACTCGAAGGTACTCGAAGATACTTGTCCAGTTTCCTCTTGAAGGCCGTGTTTCTGATGTCTTCTTACCAGAAGACATCAGAAACACGGCTGGCACAAGTGTAGAAGCCTTCAAAAGGAAACTGGACAAGTATCTTCACCAGGTGCCAGATCAACCAGGCTGTGACGGACATGTGGGGCAGCGGACCTCCAGCAGCAACAGCCTGGTTGACCAGGCAAACACCAGATGAGCATGGCTGGGCTCAGAGAGTAGAGAAACTCTCGAAACTCTTCAAAGGTATATGAAAGGTATAAAGGTACCCTACACTCCTCCTATTATACTGTCATTTAAACCTCTGTTAGAAGTGATCAAGGTCGAAGGACCGAAACGTTTTCTAATAAATATGTGCTAGTTCTTGTTCAGGTGTCTTTCCAAACCACTGTGACTTATCTTTAGTTCAGAGACATAGTCCTGAGGGGTAAAAGAAAATATCAGCTATGGAAACTACTGTGTAATGGGACACAACAGTTGGGTCTCCTCTATCTTTTATTTCTCCTGACGTGTCTACATCTTTTGATATAGAGGATGATACTGTTATAAATGTGATACCATGGGGGACTCTACTCTCCAAGAGACAGTAAATGTTGGGAATATTCTTCCTGAGTCTCTGACGTCGCAAACATTAGCTGGTTCTGTTCACTCTGGGCTGAACGGGGTGAACGTATTCCATCCAATTATTTCAATGCCATGAGTCTTGCTTAGGCAGAAGTTAAGACTTCCGCTAATACGCCAATCTGTATTCCCAAACTTCATGCCACTGGAGATATAGAAAAGTGAGTTTTTGAATCTTCAGCGTAATTATCAATTGCCATGACGTTATAATCGAAGAAAATGTATATTTCAAATTTACCTACAATGATTCACTCTTGTATAAGCGGGTGACTGACTTTCTGTAAGCTGTGTTTCTTGTCTACCAACTCGTCACCTCCCAGACTCCTGACAACTAGGTTCATTGAAACCAAAAAAGGTTCACTCGAGTCTGCACCAGTGTTCCCGTGCACCTATCAGGAGGACTCAGGCCTATTATACCACAGGGGTTTGTATTCCATTAGTGGTTTATGAAACTATTCTATTAAAAAAAAAAAACATATCACGGGTGGGCATAGATCCCGCGGTCAGAGAGTCATGAAACTCCAGACCGACGCGCTAGCCACTGGGTTAACTAGCTACAATAAGATTCATTCAACTAGGTATATGCTAACCTTCCTATGGTGTATAAATATACCTAGTTGGGTGAATCTTATTGTAACCAGCTGGCTTATTGTAACCAGCTGGCCCAGTGGCTAATGCGTCGGTCTGGGGCTTTTTGACTCTCTGACCGCGGGTTCTATCCCCGCCCGTGAAATGCTTTTTCTTGTGATACATATCTTGGCTACGATTCACATTATCAAATTTTGTTTCACATTTTCAGTGTTTTGATTTACGAAATATTTCATGTTTGTCAATTTTAGATTTAAGAAAACATGATTTACTGTGTCTGCCTTAATTTCCTTACTAGATTATATTTTACAGTTATGATTTTCAACTTTTCACATCTAAGGACTGGAGGAGGTGTTTCATTTATACAATTCACAGGAACAATAAAAATTTAATAAAGCTAATGCTTGGTAAGGCTTTCAAATTAGCTGAGGTAGGTAAGAGCTTTTAGCTTGGTAATAAAGACACCAACTCTTAAGCTAACCCTGTAAACACACTTGTTTTAAACGGAACAGAGAGAGACAAAGAAAGAGGGAGAGAGAGAGAGAGAGAGAGAGAGAGAGAGAGAGAGAGAGAGAGAGAGAGAGAGAGAGAGAGAGAGAGAGAGAGAGAGAGAGAGAGAGAGAGAGATTAAGTTTATAGACAAGTTTTCTTTTACAAAAAAAAGAAGACTTTGAGTAACATTTTTATGCAAGATTTTTCTCTTTCTGAATAACATTAATTATCACAAGTCTATATTTTTTGTAATGGACGATAAAACGCCATACGCCTCGGCCAATAGCAACGCAGCTTGAATATCCCAAATAAACCATAGGCCAATAGGAGACGAGGTTACATACTTCCACCAATAAAAACTCTCTGTTGTAACTAACAGCAAAATATAAAATTATATTTTTGAAAGACTGAATCACATAAAATATACAAGTAAACATATCTAAGTTATAATTTACAAAACTTAGGCGTACGTAGGTAACGATATTATAGGTATTGGTCGATAATAATTATGTTGGGAAAAGCTATAGCTGTGTGGGAATGGTTGGCAGATGTATTTTAGGGGAGTTGTCCCAGCCAATAAGAGGCGAGATTACATGGAGGAAAGGTACTTTATCCTAAATGTGTAACCTTAAACCTGTTATATTGGTGTGTGTGTGTGTGTGTGTGTGTGTGTGTGTGGTGTGTTTGTGTGTGTGTGTGTGTGTGTGTGCGTGTGTTTGTGTGTGTGTGTGTGTGTGTGTGTGTGTGCGTGTGTTTGTGTGTGTGTGTGTGTGTGTGTGTGTGCGTGTGTTTGTGTGTGTGTGTGTGTGTGTGTGTGTGGTGTGTGTGGGTGTGTGTGGGTGTGGGTGTGGGTGTGTGTGTGTGTGTACTCACCTAGTTGTGGTTGCAGGGGTCGAGTCATAGCTCCTGGCCCCGCCTCTTCACTGGCCGCTACTGGGTCACTCTCCCTGCGCCATGAACTTTATCATACCTCTTCTTAAAGCTATGTATGGAGCCTGCCTCCACTACGTCACTTCCTAAACTATTCAACTTCCCGACCACTCTATGACTGAAGAAATACTTCCTAACATCTCTGTGATTCATCTGAGTCTTCAACTTCCAACTGTGTCCCCTTGTTGCTGTGTCCCATCTCTGGAACATTCTGTCTCTGTCCTCCTTGTTTATTCGTCTCAGGATCTTATAAGTCGTTATCATGTCCCCCCTACCTCTCCTGTCCTCCAGTGTCGTCAGGTCGATTTCCCTTAACCTCTCCTCGTAGGACATACCACTTAGCTCCGGGACTAGTCTTGTTGCAAACCTTTGCACTTTCTCGGCCATGTGTGTGTGTGTGTGTGTATACTCACCTAATTGTGGTTGCAGGAGTGTGTGTGTGTGTGTATAAGTGGTTGTAGGCGACGAGTCTCAGCTCCTGGCCCTGCCTCTTAACTTGTCACTCCTTGCTTCGTGTATCTTGTCATTCCAACTACTAAAACAACGTTGGAAACCTGCCTCTACTGCCTCTACTGCCTCTACTGTCTACTGCCTCTACTGTCTACTGCCTCTACTGTCTACTGCCTCTACTGTCTACTGCCTCTACTGTCTACTGTCTCTACTGTCTACTGCCTCTACTGTCTCTACTGTCTACTGCCTCTACTGTCTACTGCCTCTACTGCCTCTACTGTCTACTGCCTCTACTGTCTACTGCCTCTACTGTCTACTGCCTCTACTGTCTCTACTGTCTACTGCCTCTACTGTCTACTGCCTCTACTGTCTACTGCCTCTACTGTCTACTGCCTCTACTGTCTACTGCCTCTACTGTATACTGCCTCTACTGTCTACTGCCTCTACTGTCTACTGCCTCTACTGTCTCTACTCTCTACTGCCTCTACTGCCTCTACTGTCTACTGCCTCTACTGTCTACTGCCTCTACTGTCTACTGCCTCTACTGTCTACTGCCTCTACCACTTCATCGTCAAGGACATTTCCCGACCATCGTAATGCAGAAGAAGTGCTTCCAGATATCTCTACGACTAATCTGTCTTTAATTTCCAACCGTACCCTTGTTTACCTGTTTCTTACCTACCAGTCTAACCTTCTCCACTCAATCAATTCATCTTGGTACTTTCTATGCTCTTTTGTTTGTAGCTTATTTTCCTTATCTCTGGAACCAGCCTCGTTCAACAATTTGTTTTTATTAACGCATCGGCCGTCTCCCACCAAGGCAGGGTGGCCCGAAAAAGAAAAACTTTCACCATCATTCTCTCCATCACTGTCTTGCCAGAGGCGCGCTGACACTACAGTTATAAAACTGCAACATTAACACCCCTTCTTCAGAGTGCAGACACTGTACTTCCCATCTCCAGGACTCAAGTCCGGCCTGCCGGTTTCCCTGAATCCCTTCATAATTGTTACCTTGCTTACACTGCAACAGCACGTCAAGTCCTAAAAACCATTTGCCTCCATTCGCTCCTATCTAACACGCTTACACATGCTTGCAGGAAGTCTAAGCCCCTCGCACACAAAACCTCCTTTACCCCCTCTCTCCAACCTTTCCTAGGCCGACCCCTACCCCGCCTTCCCTCCACTTCAGATTTATACACTCTAGAAGTCATTCTATTTTGTTTCATTCTCTCTACATGTCCAAACCATCTCAACAACCCCTCCTCAGCTCTCTGGATAACAGTTTTGGTAATCCCGCACCTCCTTCTAATTTCCAAACTACGAATTCTCTGCATTATATTCAAACCACACATTGACCTCAGACATGACATCTCCACTGCCTCCAGCCTTCTCCTTGTTGCAACATTCATCACCCATGCTTCACACCCATACAAGAATGTTGGTATAACTATATTCTCATACATTCCTCATCTTTGCTTCCATGGACAAAGTTCTTTGTCTCCACAGACTCTTAAGTGCACCATTAACTTTTTTCCCTCATCAATTCTATGATTCACCTCATCTTTCATAGACCCATCTGCTGACATATCCACTCCTAAATATCTGAATACATTCACCTCCTCCATACTCTCTCCCTCCAATCTGATATCCAATCTTTCGTCACCTAATTTTTTTTTATCCTCATCACCTTACTCTTTCCTATATTCACTTTTAATTTCCTTCTTTTACATACCCTACCAAACTCATCCACCATCCTCTGCAACTTCTCTTCAGAATCTCCCAAAAGCACAGTGTCATCAGCAAAGAGCAACTGTGACAACTCCCACTTTGTGTTAGATTCTTTATCTTTTAAGCCCACACCTCTTGCCAACACCCGAGCATTCACTTCTCTTACAACCCCATCTATAAATATATTGAACAACTACGGTGACATCACACATCCTTGTCTAAGGCCTACTTTTACTGGGAAATATTCTCCCTCTCTCCTACATACTCTAACCTGAGCCTCAATATCTGACCTGAGCCTCATCACTGCTTTCAGTAACCTACCTCCTATTCCATACACCTGCAACATCTGCCACATTGCCCCCCTATCGACCCTGTCATACGCCTTTTCCAAATCCATAAATGCCACAAAAACCTCTTTACCCTTATCTAAATACTGTTCACCTATATGTTTCACTGTAAACACTTGGTCTACACACCCCTACCTTTCCTGAAGCCCCCGTGTTCATCTGCTATCCTACTCTCGGTCTTACTCTTAATTATTTCAATAATAACTACCATACACTTTACCAAGTATACACAACATACTTATTCCCCTATAATTTTTGCACTCTTTTGTCCCTTTGCCTTTATACAAAGGAACTATACATGCTCTCTGCCAATCCCTAGGTACCTTACCCTCTTCCATACATTTATTAAATAATAGCACCAGCCACTCCAAAACTATATCCCCACCTGCTTTTAACATTTATATTTTTATCGCATCAATCCCAGCTGCCTTACCCCTTTCATTCTACCCACTGTCCCACGAACTTTCCCCACACTCACAACTGGTTCTTCCTAACTCCTACAATATGTTATTCCTCCTTGCCCTGTACACTAAATCACAGCTTCCCTATCTTCATTAACATTTAACAATTCCTCAAAATATTCCCTCCATCTTCCTGATACCTCTAACTCTCCGTTTAATAACTCTCCTCTCCTATTTTTAATTGACAAATCCATTCTTTCCTTAGTCTTCCTCAACTTATTAATCTTACTTCAAAACTTTTTCTTATTTTCAACAAAATTTGTTAATAACATCTCACCCACTCTCTCATTTGCTCTCTTTTTACATTGCTTCACCACTCTCTTGAACTTTCTTTTTCTCTCCATATACTCCTCCCTTCTTGCATCACTTCAACTTTGTAAAAACCTCTCATATGCTAACTTTTTCTCCCTTACTACTCTCTTTACATCATCATTCCACTAATCGCTCTTCTTCCCTCCCGCACCCACTTTCCTGTAACCACAAACTTCTGCTGAACACTCTAACACTACATTCTTTAACCTACTCCATACATCTTCAACCCCATTGCCTATACTCTCACTAGCTCATCTATCCTCCAGTAGTTGTTTATATCTTATTTATATCTTACCCTAACTGCCTCCTCCTTTAGTTTATAAAGCTTCACCTCTCTCTTACTTTCTGCTTCTATTTTCCTTTTATCCCATCTACCTTTTACTCTCAACTAAAAAGTTATCCGATGTATCTGTGGCCCCTCTATAAACATGTACATCCTGGAGTCTACCCAACAGTTTTTTATCTACCAATACGTAGTCCAACATACCACTGCCATTACGCCTTATATGCGTAATCATTTATCCTCTTTATCTTAAAATATGTATTACCTATAACCAAACCCCTTTTTATATAAAGTTCAATCAAAGGGCCCACATTATCATTTACACCTGGCACCCCAAACTTACCTACCACATCCTCTCTAAATGCTTCTCCTACTTTAGCATTTAGGTCCCCTACCACAATTACTCTCTCACTTGGTTCAAAAGTTCCTACACACTCCCTTAACATCTCCAAAATCCCTCTCTCCTCTACACTCCTCTCTTCTCCAGGTGCATACACACTTATTATGACCCACGATTCGCATCCGGCCCTTATGTTAATCCACATAATCCTTGAATTTATACATATTCCCTCTTCTCCTTCCATAACAGATCCTTCAACATTATTGCTACCCCTTCCTTAGCTTTAACTCTCCCACTGAAACTCACCTACCCCTTTCAGCTTTGTTTCACTTAGAACTAGGACATCCAACTTCTTTTCATTCATAACATTAGCAATCACAACATAGTATTAACATGTGTCGAATATCTGGGAAGCACGAGTGAGTTGTCAGTCAGGGTTCATGAACTTGTCCTCTCAGGTAGCCTTGTAGATCATCCAACGTAAGCTTTATGCAGAAATTTTGTCAACACAGGGAAGAGTTAAGTTTGGGATGCACTGTGATTGTCGGGTAGCACAGGTGAAAGCAAACATGAACAGTGATAGCAGATATGTATATCGTTAACAGGAAGGCAAAGTGAGTGGAGGTGCAGTGAAGGTTGTGCGACACGGTGAATATAACAGTGATTCTGTAAATGTGCCTCTAATCCTTCGGCTGCAATAGCACCATCAGCTTCAAAGAAGAGAAAACTTGGATCAGAATGTCGGCGATTTACTGAACAGATTTACTCTTGACAATTTATTGATTTTTGCAACGACCAAGTCAATTGTCTGACATACAATGAAGGCATCTTTATTTTTCAGGACTGAAATATTGCCGATAAAAAACTCACTGTTAGATGCGTGATGAGAACTACTCATTGCTTCAAGGAGAACATGACTCACGAAATCGTAATAACACGATTGCAAACAAACCATACCACGGGTGGGGTTCGAACCCGCGATCAGAGAGTCTCAAAACTCCAGATGAATCTTATTGAAGCTAGCTGGCCCAGTGGCTTACGCGACGGTCTGGAGTTTTGAGACTCACTGATCGCGGGTTCGAACCCACCCGTGGTATGGGTTTTTTTTTCAAGGGGAAGTGTGTAAAACAGAATCAACTTGCAGAAAAGATCTATGTGTCGTCAGGAAACGTCTTTAATATGCAAAGTTGCAAATCCAGAGTGCAACTACCACACAGGTCAACATTACCCAGAGCCTTTGAGATACATCGTATAAGATACTGACGTGATGGGAAAGTATAATGTGATGCTTTATTGACAACGTTTCGCCCACACAGTGGACTTCATCAAGTCACAAACAGATCTTTTTGTGACTTAATGAAGAGTTTGCTGATGATGAATATATGAATAAGGTCAACATGTGCCTTGCTACGTGTGTTATCATCTGGACTGTAAGGTATTTAACTGTTATTAATATCCTACAATAACTCTATGACACATTCACTAGAAGACATTTTTGGCTAAATTAGATGAAAACAACGAAATTCTGATCGCTGTTTAACTTTGTGATTTTCATTAGTGGCATTGATCATAATATTAGAAATTCGGAAGTTGTGTACAGTGCGACGTACGTAAGATACAGCTACTGCAGATTCGCTTAAATATGTAAGTTTAATATAGTGTTGCTGGAAAAATTAGTGAAAATGCAACAAAACTGAATATTAACGTCTTATGAATTTTACTGTTAAAGGGAAAAGTGATTAGCCATTTTCTGAGCCTAAATTGATTTACTTGAGTTATGTAGTGAAACAGTTGAGTCTTCGGTGACAGGATAAAGAAACAATGGTGTCTAAAATGAATGTTGAGATGAAAACTTGCTATCAAAAGGTAAATTTATAAAGCATGTCACTTTTGACACTTCAGTGACATGCTTTACAAATTTATCTTAGATGCCAGGAGATAAAGATGCTTCACAACCTACCTGAAATTTTACCAGATGACTCAAATACAGTATATAAAATGGAGGTCAATGATTTGCAAGTCACTTTGAAAGACATTGTCAAGGAAATTAATCAATTCTAAAAATTTTACAAGCGTACCTGCCACATTTGTAATCTTAAAAATGTTAACTGTTGTTCTCAATCTTTGTCGCCATGTATATTTATTAGCAAACTTATTCTAGGAAGAAAATTGTTAAGTCAAAGTCTGGGTCAAGGCTTACTGATGACCTTGTGTACAGTATTCCAAAACTGAGACACAAACATTGAACTTAATATTAACCCTTTGACTGTTTCGGTCGTATATATACGTCTTACGATCCACTGTTTTGGACATATACTCACAAATCAAGCGGAAGAAAGCTGGTAGACCCACATATGAAAGAATGGTTCTGTGTTGTTAATGTGTGCTGTATAAAAAAATCCTGCAGCACACAGTGCATAATGAGAAAAAAAAATTCCGACCGTGTTTTTGGATTAAAATGCCGTCTTTGAGGTGTATTTTCGTATAGTATTTATGGTTGTATTCTCTCTTTTATGATTTAATTTGATAGAATGTACAACATACTACAGAAATATTGATGATTTTGATTTGTTTCATAATGAAAACGACCTTGAAATTGAGCTCAAATTAGGGGAAATGTTCAATTTTTGCAAATGTTCAAGAGTAAACAAATCACGCCATGCGTCCAATACACATCAATTGGTGAGTGTAATATTCTTTCACAAGTGCACTGATATTATTTATACCATTTTTACAATAATGTAATAGTCTGCATAACGGTAAATCTTCTATTTTTTGTGTGAATAAAAAATCAAAATAGAAAGCAAGAGTAATATAAGAGGGGCCTAAAGACGTGACTAATGAACAGATAACATCTTATTTTAGTGCCAGGAATGTCTGCATTGTTTATTCTGGACCCTATTTTGAAATTACAACTTTTTTATTTTGCATGAAATTGGCCAAATTGCCAATTTCTGACCACTTTATTGGGTAGTTGAAATCAGTAAATTAGTGGTTTATTGTACTCAATCGATAGAACAAATGGAGGTCTAAAGAAATAGCTATGAGTTTGGTCAACTGGAACAATGGAATTGGCCGAAAATAGGGCTCAAAGTAGGCGAAATTGCTGATGGGTATATATCGCCGAGATCACTAACTTCGCAAGAGCGTAATTCCATCAAATTTCATACTTCTGGTGTCATTACCATCGGGAAAAGATTCTCTATCATTTCATAAGAAAAAACAACTATTTTTTTCGAAAATTTTGCGACAACAGGAGAGCACTCAGGATTAGGGGTTGCGACAGTCAAAGGGTTAAAGTTCTCTATCTCTACTAAACAACATTGAACTTGATATTAACCTTCTCTATCTCTCAGAAATAAAATTGGTCTTAATATTAACGTTCTCTATCTCTCAGCAATATTAACGTTCTCTATCTCTACTAAACTACATTGAACTTTATATTAATTTTCTCTCTCTCTCTCAGCAATAACATTGACCTTAATATTAACGTTCTCTATCTCTACTAAACACTGAACTTGATATTAACGTTCTCTCTATCTCCCTACCTCTCTCTCTCTCTCTTTCTCTCATTTTTAACAAAGGGTTTTACAAGGTTAGGTTAAGGCTACTAACATTATTTACAAGCTAACAGCTGTTACCTACACCTGTGTCTGTCTGACTCTAGTAAACAACAGCTTCAAACGTCACATTATAACTGGGTCAATAAGAAGGCTTACGAGTGCTGTACTTTTCCATTCACTACAGATTTACATTCGAGGGTACAGTAATGAACTGTTATAGGTTACATTTGTGATTACGACTTATTTTCAAATGTTGTTTTTCAACATTGAAACTCATTGTCCTCTCGGTATAATATAATACCATTGAAATGGTGAATTGAAGTTTGGTTTTTAGGTCAAACAGCCAGTTTTTGGAAATTGCAAATTTTTCTGATAATAACATATGTGTTTGGTGAGGGTTCGCTGATTTTGGTTCGTTCTTTTCAATTTATAGGGATAATATTTAGCGGGAGGGAGAAAGAGAGAGAGAGAGAGAGAGAGAGAGAGAGAGAGAGAGACAGAGAGAGAGAGAGAGGTGTAGGTAACAGCTCTTAGCTTGTAAATAAAGTTAGGAACCTTAACCTAACCTTGTAAAACCCTGTTAAAAAATGAGAAAGAGATAGATAGAGAGATAGAGAGAGAGACACACACAGACAGACAGAAAGACAGACAGAGACAGGGAGAAAGAGAGAGAGTGAAAGACTTATCCGAAACAGAATATTCAAACTCAGCATATCTTCTGGTAAAAGCCTACCTCTCCTTCCGTCTCCCCCTTTCCCTTCCCTCCCCTATGCTTCCCCTCCCCTATGCTCTCCCTCCTCCTGATTCCCCTCCCTCCGTCCCAGTAATCTCCTGCACGTCTGGCAGTCATCACACTGCTGGCACCAACGTAGTTTTTACAAGGGCCAACAGTTTTCGAGGCGTGGAGACCAGACCATAATACAAAGATTATATTCCTCTGGGGATTAGGCGCAATATGATCCTTGCGGATTTAGTGCTTCCCTGTGGAAATTATTATAATCATTATCATTATTAATTATAATCCACTGGGATTTTTTGCAGAATTGATCTGGCAAACACAGAACAGTTATCTCAACGAGTTGCCAAAAGTTCTTGCAGTCTTGTGTCCTTATTCCCTCTTAAAGCAACTCCTTGTTGTTGTCTTGAGATCCCACTCCATTAAAAAATAACCTCTTATATTAGTTGCCACACCTGAAGGGCTTAAAAGTGTTCCTTCTCACTGTATATCTCTGTACTAAAGAACTTTCTTGAAATTTCAGTAAATATTCTAGACAAGGTGGATTTAGAATTCAGTTTTGAAGAATATTTGTCCCTCGTGAAAGCCAGTGAAAAGAACATTGTAACATATATCTGAACATTTGGTGTTTATCTGTATGTTTAATGTTTACTGTTAATATAACGTGGCACAGCAGCTGTTGTTCAGTGCTGAGATAATGTCCAGGATCTTCCTTGTAATAATCCCTACCACAATCTCATTATTTGCCATTTTAATAACATTCTTGGATAGGATTCATATGTTATCTGTGATGTTCAGTGAGCAGGAGTGGAGGTGTGTCACTCTGAACTACTTATATAATGAACAGTGGCTGTGGCTGTTCTGGGAGGCTGCCAGATGCAGCCTCCCACTGCACACTCTCTAAGATTACCAGTTGGCGATTTGCTGATGATGGGGAAAAGTGTGAGTTACTGCTCTGTCTCCATTACCATAGCCTCTCATGCAAACACCCTGACACATCTTTTTTCAGATTCATAATTTCTGAGAATTCTGAGTAAAGTTTTGTATCTGTAGCCTATGTTAATGCGTTCTATGTCATTAAAACTATTTTGATGAATAAAGCCTCTAGGAGGAAATGTTTTAACATATCCTTCTAGAGGAGGACATAGATTTTACCTTATGTCACAGTGAACTTATTTTGTGCATTTTATCCTATTTAAACTTAGCATGAGAAAGATATCACCAATAGGTCTTATTTCAATTTTTATTGAAAAAATTATTACCTTTTCCTCCACTTGTCAGCTTTGTACCATCTGTCTCCACCTGAAATTAATGTGTTCCGCATTTGTGAGGTAGCCACTGTGAAGAGGTTTGGGTCTTAGTCTTCTAAAGCAGCAGTCCTATGTGTCTAGACTGTGTCTTAGTGGACTGCACTTACACTGTAAGTCTTAAAATAGAATTTTAATTATTTGGGTGTTATTTGCCCTCTACTTAAGTTTGGTATATTAGACTAACTCTGAAGTGTCTCAGCTAAATAGTAAGTGGAGTCAGCATGTTACAACAATGATAAAACTTTGTGGGTGATTTCCCAGTTGGTCATAAAATACACTACTGTGTGGACATTGTCGGAGACAAGATGGTGTCTGAACGGATGCACTGTTGACTTAGAGTTATGTGATAGTGAGATGCACAGCTTGATAGATGTGCAGGATTTTGAGTCTTATGTAGACTGTTGTTTAGAGATTAATATAGTGTTGGTAGAATAATTATAATTTGTAGGCTGATTTACTTGCATTTATCAGACAGCTACATAGACTTGAGATCAGAAACTTCTTTAATTATTTCTTAAACGAACTGTAAATATATTTGAATAAGGTGGAATTTATCCGCAAAACAGAAGCAATTACACCTCTAGTTTCGTCAGATCCATAGTGAACAAGACTAAGATTTTTGGTTTAAAATTGCAAGCGCGCTCACACACAGACACACAGACTTACACAGACAGACACAGACAGACAAACACACACACACACACACACACACACACACAGACTTACACAGACAGACACAGACAGACAGACAGACACACACACACACATACACACATTCACACTCATACACACACACACCCAGTAGCGGCCAGTGAAGAGGCGGGGCCAGGAGCTATGAATCGACCCCTGCAACCACAACTAGGTGAGTACACACACACACACACACACACACACACAATAATGGGAAGTCCAGAACGAGCCCTTGGTTTACCCAAAGGTGCAGGGAGGCAAAGACTAAGTGCGCTAGAGAATGGAACAAGTGCAGAAGACAAAGGACCCAGGAAATTTTACTGTTGGAAGTGTTAATATAACGTGGCACAGAAACGATTATGCACAGATAAGGAGGGAGGCCCAGCGACAGTACGAAAATGACATAGCACCGAAAGTCAAGTCTGACCCGAAACTACTGTATAGTCACATTAGGAGGAAGACAACAGTCAAAGACCAGGTGATCAGACTGAGGAAGGTAGGAGGGGAGTTCACAAGAAACGATCAAGAGGTATGTGAGGAGCTCAACACGAGATTTAATGAAGTATTTACAGTGGAGACAGGAAGGACTCTGGGAAGACATTACAGAGTGGGACACTAACAAGGAATATACAAAGTGTTGGATGACATACACACAACTGAGGAGGATGTGAAGAAGTTGCTCAGTGATCTTGATACCTCAAAGGAGATGGGACCGGACAACATCTCCCTGTGGGTCCTTAGAGAGGGAGCAGAGATGCTGTGTGTGCCACTAACCACAATCTTCAACACATCCCTTGAAACTGAGCAGCTACCTGAGGTATGGAAGAAGGCAAATGTAGTTCCCATTTTCAAGAAATGAGACAGAAACGAGGCACTAAACTATAGACCAGTGTCATTTACGTGTATAGTGTGCAAAGTCATGGAGATCATCAGGAGGAGAGTGGTGGAGCATCTGGAACGGCACAAGATTATCAACGACAACCAGCACGGATTCATGGAAGGCAAATCCTGTGTCACAAACCTTCTGGAGTTCTATGACAAAGTAACAGAAGTCCTGCAGTCCATTTTCTTGGACTGCAGGAAGGCCTTCGACACAGTTCCTCATAAGATATTAGTGCAGAAGTTAGAGGATCAGGCGTGTATAACAGGAAGGGCACTGCAATGGATCAGAGAATACTTGACAGGGAGGCAACAACGGGTCATGTTACGTGATGAGGTTTCACAGTGGGCGCCTGTGACGAGCGGGGTCCTAGCACCAGTGCTATTCTTGGTATATGTGAATGACATGACGGACGGGATAGACTCAGAAGTGTCTCTGTTCGCAGACGATGTGAAGTTAATGAGGAGAATTAAATCAGATGAGGATCAGGCAGGACTACAAAGAGACCTGGACAGGCTGAACACCTGGTCCAGCAACTGGCTTCTCGAATTTAACCCCGCCAAATGCAAAGTCATGAAGATCGGGAAAGGGCAAAGAAGACCGCAGACAGAGAATAGGCTAGGTGGCCAAAGACTGCAAACCTCGCTCAAGGAGAAAGATCTTGGGGTGAGTATGACACCAAGCACGTCTCCGGAAGCACACATCAACCAGATAACTGCTGCAGCATACGGGCGACTGGCATACCTGAGAATAGTGTTCCGATACCTTAGTAAGGAATCGTTCAAGACACTGTACACCGTGTACGTCAGGCCCATACTAGAGTATGCAGCGCCAGTTTGGAACCCGTACCTGGTCAAGCACATCAAGAAATTAGAGAAAGTGCAAAAGTTTACGACAAGGTTAGTTCCAGAGCTAAGAAAGGTTAAGGGAATCGGCCTGACAACACTGGAGGACAGGAAGGCTAGGGGAGACATGATAGCGACATACAAAATACTGCGGGTAATAGACAAGGTGGATAGAGACAGGATGTTCCTGAGAGGGGACACAGAAACAAGGGGTCACAATTGGAAGTTGAAGACTCAGATGAGTCAAAGGGATGTTAGGAAGTATTTCTTCAGCCATAGATTAGTCAGGAAGTGGAATAGTCTAGCAAGTGATGTGGTGATAAAGGTCATGGAGCAGGAAGAGAAGGGACCCAGAAGCGATCAGTGAAGAGGCGGGGCCAGGAGCTGAGTCTCCACCCCTGCAACCACAATTAGGTGAGTACAATTAGTTGAGTACACAAACACACACAAACCACACACACCACCCACACACACACACACACACACACACACACACACACACACACACACACATATAAATGTTTTTGAGGACTACCCAAGGGTAATTCAGGGGTTATCAAGTGTGTCAGGGTAGTGAACATCCCTTGAAGTGATTTACAAGTTGCCCTGAGCCACATAAGTGTGGGGAGAGCCATAATTTTATAAGTGAACTAGAAATATATATTTGGTGGCGGAGTCAGTGGGCCTAGTGTGCTCCAGGCGACGTTGCCACGTGTGTCACCCTAGATAATAAAGTGAAATAAACATGTGACAAGTGAAAGAAATACAGTGAATAGGTTATATTATATATCGACAAGAAACGAAAGTGGATATACGCCAGAACATCACATCGAGTTGGACAATCTACAGGATACTACACGCTGGACAGCTGCATCGCATCGCAAGTATTCACCTATGCGTGGTTTTTGGGGTGTCGGGAGTAAGTTCCAATTACCTAACCGCTAAGCTGTTTGCGAACGGTCAACTCTCATAGTAAGATAAGGAATAGGATATCAAGTACTCAGTAACAAATAGCAATTGGTAATTTCTAGTAGAAAAGGACGAGCAGACAGGTGAATCATAGAATACATTAACTGGTAGCTCAGGTGTGTCAGGTCAGGCCAGGTAGAGGAGCACTGTAGACTACGTGTTACTCGCAGACCTCACATACCACTCATACACCATAACACAATTTCACCACTACTTTTCACACAATAAATCCACACACATATAGTTCCACACACACACACACATTAACTGGTAGGTCAGGTGTGTCAGGTCAGGCCAGGTAGAGAAGCACTGCAGACAACGTGTCACTGCAAACTCAACATACACACCCATACACCATAACACACAATTTCACCACTACTATTCACACATACATACACACACAAACATACATACACACACACATACATACACACAAAAAAAAAAAAAAACTAACACACACACACACAAAACTAACACACACACACACACACACACACACAAAACTAACACACACACAAACTAACACACACACAAACTAACGTGCACACACACACACACACACACAAACTATCACACACACACATACACATACACACACAAAACTACACACACACACAGGCCCACACACACTCTTTCCCCTGCTCCCTCCACCCACCTCTCCCCCACTCCCTTCCCTGAACCCCTCTCTCACCCTCCTCCTCCCCTCTCCCTCTCCCATTCTCTCTCCACCTCTGTTTCTCCCCCTTCACTCTCTCCTCATAATCCCCCTCTTTCCTCCTCCCCACCTCTCTTCCATTTCCCCACTGTCTTCAGTTTCTCCTCTTCCTCCATCCACCCCCACACAAACACTCAGGCAATCACACCACAAAACAACCACACAGAAATACATAGTTTTTCACTCTGTGGCATCTTAAAAATAAAAATAAAAATGGGGTCCCAGAGAGCAGGACGGAAAACTAGGGGACTGGAGGATGAGTCTGCAAGGAAGATTGGGCAGCAGAGCTCATGAAAAGGGAACATGAGTGGAAGGAAGCTAGAGGAGCTTAGCATGAAAATGGAAGAGAGGATAGCTGCAGAAAGCAAGATAATGGAGGAGAGGATAGCTGCAGAAAGCAGGAAGTGGGAGAAGCAAGTCACAACAGCAGAGGCTAAGATACAGAGATTAGAAGAAGAACTGAAAAATTTGAAACAGCCTAAAGAACTAAAAGCAATGTAGACATGATATCAGAAACTGCTACCTCAGTCACAAAGAAGAGGACTGTAGAGAACGGAGTGAAACTGTATGCAGAGGCTATATCAGACCATCGTGGAGCCCAGAGAAAGAGAGGATCACATCAGGAACAATCGAGGGAGTGTAGTAAAGGAGAGCTAAGCTATATGTAGAAGCCTAACAGACCACAGCAGTGCACAGGGAAAGTTAAGAAGGGAAAGCGACAGGCCACTGGGCCAAGGGATAACAGACAGTGAAGAGATTGAAGAAAGGAAAGCTGCAATGGAGGCAACTAAATCGAATCAGGGTTACATAGGGATAGGCAGTGGGAGAATGAAAGAGAGATCAGTCTTTGTTTATGGGCTCCAGGAAGCTGAAGGGAAACTTATGAAGCAAGAAAACAAGGGGAGAAAATGCGATTGAAAACATCATGAAAGCAATAGGAGAAGATGACATGACCCAGCTGGCAAATTTTCGAGAATAGGGGATTTGCAAGAGGAAGAATCCGGCCAGTCAAAGTAATTTCAAAGCAGAATTGATCGAAACAGGATCCTGCAGGAGAAAGCAAGACTAAGGGATATGTCAGAGTAACGGAGGGTGTATCTCGACGCGACAGAACACGGGAAGAAAGACAGAAACTGAAAGAGAGGGTACAGAGACAAAAGGAGGAAAGAGAGATGGACAGGAGAACCCAGACTCAGGAGGAAGCTCTAATACAACCACCTTCAGATGTTCCCCAACCTGGACAACCCCAATGCAACCAAACAACCTAACCCAAAACACACATGCCATACCCAATGATTCCACCCACCTCATTACAAACTCCACCTTCACACCAACCACCCATAGTTCCCCATCAGATCTCCCACTTTCCCAACCCCAACATACCCCCAGACTACGGTTTTAGAAAAGAAGTTAAAGGTTTGGTATACAAATGCAGATGGTATAACAAATAAATGTGAGAGTGGCATGAAAGAATAAAGGAGACATCCCCAGACATAATAGCACTCACAGAAACGAAACTCACCAGGATGATAACAGATGCAATCTTCCCACCCGGATATCAAATCCTCAGGAAAGATAGAGGGAGCAGAGGGGAGGAGGAGTTGCACTGCTCATTAAGAACAGGTGGGGATTTGAGGAAGTGGAAGGAATGGATGGAATGGGTGAAAGGGACTACATAGTAGGAACAATTCAGTCTGAGGGCCATAAGGTGGTAATTGCTGTAATGTACAACCCGCCACAGAACTGCAGGAGGCCAAGAGAAGAATACGACGAGAGCAACAGAGCAATGGTAGACACACTAGCCGAGGTAGCCAGAAGAGCCCACATGGGGAGAGCAAAGTTACTAGTTATGGGTGATTTCAATCACAAAGAGATTGATTGGGAAAACCTAGAGCCCCATGGGGGTCCTGAATCATGGAGAGCCAAGATGATGGATGTGGTACTGGAAAACCTCATGCATCAACATGTTAGAGACACTACCAGAGAGAGGTGGGGATGATCCAGCAAGACTGGACCTAGTATTCACCTTGAGTAGTTCGGACATCGAGGATATCACTATGAAAGGCCCCTTGGAGCTAGTGATCATTTGGTTCTGTGTTTTGATTATATAGTTGAGCTACAAGTGGAGAGGGGAGCAGGAATAGTAAGGAGAAACGAAACTACAAAAGGGGGACTACACAGGCATGAGGAACTTCCTACAAGACGTTCAGTGGGAGAGAGAATTGGCAGGAAAACCAGTAAAAGAAATGATGGAATATGTGACAACCAAATGCAAAGAGGCAGAGGAGAGGTTTGTCCTAAAGGAAACAGAAGTAATGGGAAGACCAGAACGAGTCCTTGGTTCACCCAGAGGTGTAGGGAGGCAAAAAGTAAGTGTAATAGAGAATGGAAAAAGTACAGAAGACAAAGGACCCAGGAAAATAAAGAGATTAGCCGAAGAGCCAGAAACGAATATGCACAGGTAAGAAGGGAGTCTCAGCGACAATATGAAAATGATATAGCATCAAAAGTCAAGTCTGACCCGAAGCTGTTGTATAGCCACATCAGGAGGAAAACAACAGTCAAGGACCAGGTAATCAGGCTGAGAAAGGAAGGTGGGAGTTCACAATAAATGACCAAGAGGTATGTGAGGAGCTCAACATGAGATTTAAAGAAGTATTTACACAGGAGACAGGAAGGACTCCAGGAATTCAGAATAGGGAGGTATACCAACAAGTGCTGGATGAAATACACACAACCGAGGAGGAGGTGAAGAAGCTGCTATGTGAACTCAATACCTCAAAAGCGGTGGGACCGGACAACATTTCTCCGTGGGTCCTTAGAGAGGGAGCAGAGATGTTGTGTGTGCCACTAACACAAATCTTCAACACATCCATTGAAACTGGGCAACTACCTGAGACGTGGAAGATGGCAAATGTAGTCCCAATTTTAAGAAAGGAGACAGACACGAGGCATTAAACTACAGACCTGTGTCACTGACGTGTATAGTATGCAAAGTCATGGAGAAGATCATCAGGATTAGAGTGGTGGAGCACCTAGAAAGACACAAGCTTATAAACGACAACCAGCACGGTTTCAGGGAAGGAAAATCCTGTGTCACAAACCTACTGGAGTTTTATGACAAGGTAACAGAAGTAAGACACGAGAGAGAGGGGTGGATAGACTGCATTTTCTTGGACTGCAAGAAGGCGTTCGACACAGTTCCTCACAAGAGGTTAATGCAAAAGCTAGAGGATCAGGCACACGTAACAGGAAAAGCACTGCAATGGATCAGAGAATATCTGACAGGGAGGCAACAACGAGTCATGGTACGTGACGAGATGTCAGAGTGGGCACCTGTGACGAGTGGAGTTCCACAAGGGTCAGTCCTAGGACCTGTACTGTTTTTGGTATATGTGAATGACATAACGGAAGGGATAGACTCAGAAGTGTCCCTGTTTGCAGATGATGTGAAGTTAATGAGAAGAATCAAATCAGTCGAGGATCAGGCAGGACTACAAAGAGACCTGGACAGGCTGCAAGCCTGGTCCAGTAACTGGCTCCTTGAATTTAACCCTGCCAAATCTAAAGTCATGAATATCGGGGAAGGGCAAAGAAGACCGCAGACAGAGTATAGTCTAGGTGGCCAAAGACTGCAAACCTCACTCAAAGAAAAAGATCTTGGGGTGAGTATAATACCGAGCACATCTCCTGAGGCACACATCAATCAGATAACTGCTGCAGCATACGGGCGGCTGGCAAACCTAAGAATAGCGTTCCAATACCTCACTAAGGAATCATTCAAGACTCTGTATACCATATACGTCAGGCCCATACTGGAGTATGCAGCACCAGTTTGGAACCCACACCTGGTCAAGCACGTCAAGAAATTAGAGAAAGTGCAAAGGTTTGCAACAAGACTAGTCCCAGAGCTAAGGGATTGTCCTACAAAGAAAGGTTAAGGGAAATCGACCTGACGACACTAGAGGACAGGAGGGTTAGGGAGACATGATAACGACATATAAAATACTGCGAGGAATAGATAAGGTGGACAGAGACAAGATGTTCCAGAGAGGGGACACAGAAACAAGGGGTCACAATTGGAAGTTGAAGACTCCTATGAGTCAAAGGGATGTTAGGAAGTATTTCTTCAGTCATAGAGTTGTCAGGAAGTGGAATAGCTTAGAAAGCGACATAGTGGAGGCAGGAACCATACATAGTTTTAAGACTAGGTTTGATAAAGCTCATGGAGCAGGGAGAGAGAGGACCTAGTAGCAATCAGTGAAGAGCGGGGCCAAGAGCTATGACTCGACCCCTGCAACCACAAATAGGTGAGTACACACACACACACACACACACACACACACACACACACACAATTGGAAGTTGAAGACTCCTATGAGTCAAAGGGATGTTAGGAAGTATTTCTTCAGTCATAGAGTTGTCAGGAAGTGGAATAGCTTAGAAAGCGACATAGTGGAGGCAGGAACCATACATAGTTTTAAGACTAGGTTTGATAAAGCTCATGGAGCAGGGAGAGAGAGGACCTAGTAGCAATCAGTGAAGAGGCGGGGCCAGGAGCTATGAATCGACCCCTTCAACCACAAATAGGTGAGTACACACAGGACTCTACCCCTGCAACCACAATTAGGTGAGTACACACCAAGTGAAGATCGGGGAAGGGCAAAGAAGACCGCAGACAGAGTATAGTCTAGGTGGCCAAAGACTGCAAACCTCACTCAAGGAAAAAGATCTTGGGGTGAGTATAATACCGAGAACATCTCCTGAGGCACACATAAATCAGATAACTGCTGCAGCATACGGGCGTCTGGCAAACCTAAGAATAGCGTTCCAATACCTCACTAAGGAATTGTTCAAGACTCTGTACACCATATACGTCAGGCCCATACTGGAGTATGCAGCCCCAGTTTGGAACCCACACCTGGTCAAGCACGTCAATAAATTAGAGAAAGTGTAAAGGTTTGCAACAAGACTAGTCCCAGAGCTAAGGGAATTGTCCTACGAAGAAAGGTTAAGGGAAATCGGCCTGACGACACTAGGGGACAGGAGGGTTAGGGGAGACATGATAACGACATATAAAATACTGCGAGGAATAGATAAGGTGGACAGAGACAAGATGTTTCAGAGAGGGGACACAGAAACAAGGGGTCACAATTGGAAGTTGAAGACTCCTATGAGTCAAAGGGATGTTAGGAAGTATTTCTTCAGTCATAGAGTTGTCAGGAAGTGGAATAGCCTAGAAAGTGTCGTAGTGGAGGCAGGAACCATACATAGTTTTAAGACGAGGTTTGATAAAGCTCATGGAGCAGGGAGAGAGAGGACCTAGTAGCAATCAATGAAGAGGCGGGGCCAGGAGCTATGGATCGACTCCTGCAACCACAAATAGGTGAGTACACACACACACACACACACACACACACACACACATGACTCTACCCCTGCAACCACAATTTGGTGAGTACACACCAAGTGCTGGACACAATACACACAACCTAGGAAGAGGTGAAGAGGCTGCTAAGTGAACTAGATACCGGCCATCTCTCCATGGGTCTTGAGAGAAGAAGCAGAGGCGCTATGTGTGCCACTAACAACGATCTTCAACACATCTATCGAAACAGGGCAACTACCTGAGGTGTGGAAGACAGCAAATGTAGTCCCAATTTTTAAGAAAGGAGACAGACAGGCAGCATTATACTACAGACCAGTGACATTGACATGTATGGTATGCAAAGTCATGGAGACGATTATCAGGAGAAGAGTGGTGGAGCACCTAGAAAGGAATGAGCTTATCAACGACAACCAGCATGGCTTCAGGGATCGCTTGACTGAAAAACACGAATTTTTTTATTTGTTTACCAATTGCGCTCATTTTTGGTGTACTATTAGAAGCTCATATAGAAGGAGCTGTGACGAAGTTTCAATAAAATCGGGTAAAAAGCAAATGAACCACGCAAGATTTACTGAAAATTCCTAAAAGTTCCACTGAAGAGAGATCTACGCCGAAGTGGTAGTTGGAAAAGTTGTTTTGACACTTCCTGCTGATAGAACACTTCAAAGTCCATCGTTCGGTGTGTACCAATTCTGTAATAAAGCTTATGTTCATTCTAAAAAAAAATAGAGTTTGTAGGTTTCCTGACATTTAGAAAAATATCGGACTTTTTCCCCACACAAATCTGAAAATATTTGGGATACTTCAAAAAGGTACATACACATTGGTAAAGCAAGCATTCTTCTATGTTTATTGTGAAAATCACGTCAATTCGTTCATTAATAATGATGGTACATGGCTAAATAGGTAAATAACTTACTTCCGAGATAATGGCCGAAGCGCGCGGCAGCCCGAGTACTCGGAGATTTTTTTTTTCCCCGAAAAAATACTTGTTTTTTCCACTGTTTTCATCATCTATGAGTGTCTACTACAGTTTACCATCGCTAGATTCGTTTTCTCTCATAACAGGATGTGAGAATGAGAAGAAATAATAATTATGGGCGATTTTACCCTCCCACTAACTGGCGATATACCGTCATATTATGCCACATAATATTTATTCTGGTGTGTTTTTCATGTTTCTATGCTATTAATATGTCGCCTTATGTCATAATAGATCAATTGTAGTAAGTAAACAAACATTATTATTGATATTAGCGTAAGAAAAGAACAATTTGTTGGCTGGTGTGTGTTGACCGCTACATCGTAATTTATGGCCTGTCAGCACTTCTTATCCGAGATGGCCAGAGAAGGCTTTTGATTGGTTCTAAGCCAATATTAGCCCCGCCCACTCTCCTATGATCTCAAATGGTGAATTTGTTTTATATTAGAGAGTTGAGTTTGATATCTTTATTATGCACCCCATACCCATCCTGTGGGCGGTAGTCAAAAGATTACAGAGGTACATAATGGGTCCAGGGACTGGACCTCAAAGTTTGATAGCTGAGCAAGTTACAAAGGTAATGAACTCAGATGGTCACAATCATGACAAGTTACAAAGGTATTTGCAGATTACAGAGGTATATATAGGGTACCTTGTTCAGCTATCAAAACTTTGGGGCCCAGTCTCTGGACCTTATATTTAGACTAATAGATTGCTCATTGCTTTATAATTTGTTCATGAGTGCAACCATGTACAGACGTAAGTAAATTTACTTACATGATTCATTACCTTGTAACTAGTGAATTAATTACCATTGTACCTTGTTCAGCTATCAAAACTTTGGGGCCCAGTCTCTGGACCTTATATTAGAGAGAAAAATATAAGAAATTGATAGAAAAAAACGGATTTTTTTTTTTGCCGCGTCAGCGCGCATGTTATGACAGACGCCGTCATTACACATGTTATAAATTACTATAACTCCTTGTAGAAACATCGTATAATGATGATAATTATACGAGGGGGTTGCCAGAAAGATCAGCTATTTTTCGGTAAGAAAATCTCAATTTTCGTAGTTTTTCAAAAAAAATTTCTGAGCGCGCTCCATGTCTTAGCGCCCCCGTCAGGAATGGGAAATCCTGTGTCACAAACCTACTGGAGTTCTATGACAGGGTGACAGCAGTAAGACAAAAGAGAGAGCGGGGTGGGTAGATTGCATTTTCTTGGACTGCAAGAAGGCTTTCAACATAGTTTCACAGAAGAGATTAATGGAAAAGCTAGACTAGTAGGCAGGAATAACAGGAAAGACACTGCAATGAATCAGAGAATACCTGACAGGAAGGAAACAACAAGTGATGGTAAGTGACGAGGTGTCAGAGCGGGCGCCTGTGACTGTGACGAGTGGGTTCCACAGGGGTCAGTCCTAGGGCCGGTGCTGCTTCTGGTATATGTTTGTAGATGATGTGAAACTAATGTGAAGAATTCAAATGTTGAGGATCAGGTAGGACTACAAAAGGATCTGGACAGGCTACAAGCATGGTCCTGCAACTGGCTCTTGGAGTTTAATCCCACCAGTGCCAAGTCATGAAGATTAGGGAAGGGCAAAGAAGACAGCAGACAGAGTACAGGCTAGGGGGCCAAAGACTGCAAACCTCACTCAAGGAAAAGGATCTTGGGGTGAGTATAATACCGAGCACATCTCCTGAGGTTCATATCAACCAAATAACTGCTGCAGCATATGGGCGCCTGGCAAACCTAAGAATAGCGTTCGGGCACCTTAGTAAGGAATCGTTCAAGACTCTTTACACCGTTTACTTCAGGCTCATATTGGAGTATGCAGCATCAGTATGGAACCCACACCTGGTCAAGCACGTCAAGAGATTAGAGAAAGCGCAAAGGTTTGAAACAGGACTAGTCCCGGAGCTGAGGGGTTTGTCCAACGAGGAGATGTTAAGGGAAATCAACCTGACCATGCTGGAGGACAGGAGGGATAGGGAGGACTTGATAGCGACATATAAAATACTGAGAGAGAAATTGACAAGGTGGATAGGGACAGGATGGAAGTTAAGATAAGAGATAAGATAAGATTTTGTTCGGATTTTTAACCCCGGAGGGTTAGCCACCCAGGATAACTCACGAAAGTCAGTGCGTCATCGAGGATGAAGACAGGGAAGCTGTGATTTCATGTATAGGGCAAGGAGGAATAACATCTTGTAGGAGTGAGGAAGAGCCAGTTATGAGTGTGGGGGAAGTTCGTGATGCAGTGGGTAGAATGAAAGGGGGTAAGGCAGCTGGGTGTCTGTCTTATTTCCATTGGGGTATTCAATCTTGTCCCCCAGGATGCGACCCACACCAGTCGGCTAACAGTACCTATTTGCTGCTGGGTGAACAGGACAACAGGTGTAAGGAAACGCGTCGAAATGTTTCCACCCCGCCGGGAATCGAACCCGGTCCCTCCGTGTGTGAAGAGAGAGCTTTAACCACCAGGCCACCGGGGCCACAAGTTGAAGACTCAGATGAGTCACAGGGATGTTAGGAAGCATTTCTTCAGTCATAGAGTTGTCAGGAAGTGGAACAATCTGGAGAATGATGTAGTGGAGGCAGGTACCATACATAGCTTTAAGAAGAGGTATGATAAAACTGATGGAGCAGGGGAAGAGAGTGAACCTAGTAGCCACCAGCGAAGAGGCGAGGCCAGGAGAGCTGTGACCCGACCTCTGCAACCACAAATAGGTGAGTACACACACACAGTTTATTTAAAATAAAAGACCTATCAGAAGGAAGGTGTTACAGTCAGTGTTGCCAACCCAGACATGCCAGAGATCCAAACAAACTGGAAATAATAAATATATTAATATAACGATGTGGAAGAAAGAAACGTTGAAAAAAAAAACATGATTGACAAAAATCAGACGGAACAAAAAATAAAGGTTATCAGATTTTATTAAACGCAAACTAAATGTAAGACTAAACACGAAGAAAGAAAAAAAGGCCAGAAAAATCAGAGTACTGGAAGAGTAATGAGCGAGACGCTAAATATGAAGTTCCAGAAGGGGCGTACAGATGATACTTTAAATATATCAAATTTTAACCCAAGACAATGAAATGTTCATGAGAAAGTAAAGAAATTACTACTGGATGTTATTATTAATATAACTTGGTAACAACTTCCTGTGGCCTTGAAAGAGCGGCCAGTCCCTGGACCCTTCATGTGCCTCTGTAATCTTTAGACCACCGCCCACAAGATGGCTCTGTGGTATATTAAAAATGTATTAAACTAACTTGAAATACAGCTAGTGCACTCAGGGGAAGAAATATATAGATATATGTAGACAAGAGATGAATACTGAGTTGAATAAGGCCAAAACATATTAGTGTAGTAAAGTATTGGACCTACCACAGGATTGGTGTCTAGTACAAGAGTGATAGAGACCGGCCTCTTGTAGTTCAAGTAAGGGATCTTGAGAGGTTCGTTGGTGTGTCTGGGTAGAGAAGGAGGCCTGGGTACGGCGGGCACGGCAAGTGACCACTCCAGTGACCACCACTGCAATGCCCACTACAACACCCACCACCACACCTACACTCACACTCCTCCACTTGTTTACTTCTTGTGGAGACTCAGCAGACTGTACCAGGACCTTCCCTGGAGTCTTCACTGCGTCAGATAAACCAAACATTTACTTAAGTTGTAGATAATCTCACAACTGTATAATCTGTATCATGTACTTATAGAAATAAACATTTATTATTATTATTATTATTATTATTATTATTATTATTATTATTATTAACTAACATTAAATTATCTTAAATATATGAATTCATCTACCTGGCATATATACTAATGCAAACACAAAAATGTAATAAACACTGGTCAATCGCACACACGAACCCATATGAAGACAGAGCAAAAGATAAGACAAGTATTATATATTTCCGCCTACAACTGAGGTACTTTTCTTTTTGCTGAAGAGGGCCTCAGTAAGAGACATTTAAAAAAAAAAAAACATAATACAGTGTTTGTAAATATTCGCAACTAACCAACAAACTGGAAATGGAACTAAGTTATTTTTATCTCTAGTTTACATGTGCCACATATTCTGTGTATTTTACCTTATATACATCACCTATAATGTATTATTTTTGTTTATACAGAACGTAAAACCACTAACCACGTGAAGGGAATACATGACTAAGTTCATCTCACTACTGAAACCTGCCAGCTCAGACTGACAAATGGTATTACCTGATGCATGAAACCAATCATGTGAGAACATCAGAGGAAAACATACTAACTACTTATCATATAGAATAATGTGGCCTCACACTGCTGGTGCTTCCATAATATAGGGTAGTCACACACTGCTGGTGCTTCCATAATATAGGGTAGTCACACACTGCTGGTGCTTCCATAATATAGAAAAGGGTAGTCACACACTGCTGATGCTTCCATAATATAGGGTAGTCACACACTGCTGATGCTCCCATAATATAGGGTAGTCACACACTGCTGGTGATTCCATAATATAGGGTAGTCACACACTGCTGATGCTCCCATAATATAGAAAAGGGTAGTAACACACTGCTGATGCTCCCATAATATAGAGAAGGGTAGACACCCACTGCTGGTGCTCCCATAATATAGAAAAGGGTAGTCAAACACTGCTGGTGCTCCCATAATATAGAAAAGGGTAGTCACACACTGATGGTGCTCCCATAATATAGAAAAGGGTAGTCACACACTGCTGGTGTTCCCATAATATAGAAAAGGGTAGACACACACTGATGGTGCTCCCATAATATAGAAAAGGGTAGTCAAACACTGTTGGTGCTCCCATAGTATAGAAAAGGGTAGTCACACACTGCTGGTGCTCCCATAATATAGGGTAGTCACACACTGCTGGTGCTCCCATAATATAGAAAAGGGTAGACACACACTGCTGGTGCTCCCATAATATAGGGTAGACACACACTGCTGGTGCTCTCATAATATAGAAAAGGGTAGTCGCACACTGCTGCTGCTCTCATAATATAGAAAAGGGTAGTCACACACTGCTAGTGTTCCCATAATATAGGGTAGCCACACACTGCAGGTGCTCCCACAATGTGACTATCATGTAGAATAGGGTATCTACACACTGCTGGTGCTCCCACAATGTGCCTATCATGTAGAATAGGGTAGTCACACACTGCAGGTGCTCCCACAATGTGACTATCATGCAGAATAGGGTAGCCACACACTGCTGGTGCTCCCATAATGTGACTATCATGTAGAATAGGGTAGCCACACACTGCTGGTGCTCCCACAATGTGACTATCATGCAGAACAGGGTAGCCACACACTGCTGGTGCTCCCATAATGTGACTCTCATGTAGAATAGGGTAGCCACACACTGCTGGTGCTCCCACAATGTGACTATCATGCAGAATAGGGTAGCCACACCCTGTGGGTGTTACTGATTTTGTTTAAAACAAAAGTACTCACAGCTGACAGGTAGGTCTACTCTCTCAGGTGCGACTTGCTCAGCCATGGGAGTGCGGGTTCTCATGAGTAGTGTGGTCTGGTGACCGCGACCCTTGTCATGAGTGGCATACATGGATAACACGTAGTCACGACTTGGTGTCAGCGAAGTCAGGTTGAACTTGGGCTCCGTGCTGTTGTACACTGCTAGCACCTCGGAGGCCTCCCGTACCTGTAATACGGAGAAGATGAAGAATAATTCTCAGGGTCATTAGCCAGGATAATCCTTGTAAACAAATAAGAATAGCATATTTCCTTGGAGTCCTTCCCTAGGATGCCACCCACAACAACTGACTATTACTCAGTTACCAATTTGTCGACCCACCCTTTCGATTGTGAACTGAATATTCTACCACTGCACTACAGGTCACCACTTTGATCTAGTGTAAATATTTCTCCCGTGATGACTTATATGATGGTTGTTGCTACACCGCAAGGACCTTTAAGATCTCCAGGCTATGTTGGAACACCTTTGAACCTCTCGTAGTGATGAACTCTTAATTTAATTCTTGACGGTATCCTTATTGCCCTACTGAAGTCTCCAACTCAGGCTGGCATATTTCAACACCTTGTATGAGCCCCATCCTGTGTGATGGAATATGGCAGAGGAATAGTTTGCTTTTGTTCTCACTGTGTAATTATCATACAGAATAGGGTAGCAGTACACTGCTGATGTATTCAATTTCTCTACATAAAAAAATGTGTATTAGTTTTCCGTTACATGTAAAACGTGTACTAATGACTATTAGTATCGGGAAGGAACCTGGGATGAGTCTGGTCAGGGCGAGGTATGTGGACAAGTCTTCTTACACCTTCTCTTACCTAGCAGTAAATAGACGCCTAGAAATTGGTCCACAATTCTTTGTCACGTCCTGGGGAAGGACCTTAGATAGAGCCCCAGTAAAAATAAGCCATACTGGATGGCTTTCTTGGATTATCCTGGGTTATTATCCCTCCGTCCGGGGTTACTAATCCTCTTCTTCACTACCTTGACTCCATCCACATCTGTGACACCTGTGCTAAATGCACCTATCATATTTTTACACTAATATTAAAATTTTAAATATAATTTTTTTTATGTATATACCGTTCAATCTTCCTCATCTTATTCCACATATCTCATTTTTTGTACACTGCAAGTTCCCGTCTCCTCAACAATAATCTCTTCTACTGCAGTTCACCTTATGGGTAATTTTTATTCTCCTTAATTTTACCTTCGATGTTTCATGTGTGTTTTTATTATTTTTATTTCCAGGTGAGCGGAGTGATGTATCAGGCCAGAGAGCTCCTCAGATCTCAAAATTTCTTTCCTGATGGAACTCAGCTAATAGGGTTACCTAAAGGGTTCACTTTAAGAGGTTCACCTAAGGGGCTCACCTCAATATGGTAGGTCTCGGGGAGGTGCCTGGAAAGTGTTCCAGGTGAACAGGTGACACTGGCAGAGTCGGTTGTGACATCATGATAATAACAACCCACCAGTGTGCTCGGCTCTCCTGTGGAGAAATTTTTTTTTTTTTAGTTTCATATCTTTATTATGCAGCCCATACCCATCGTGTGGGCAGTAGTCAAAAGATTACAGAGACACATAATAGGTCCAGGGACTGGGCCGCAGTGTTTTGATAGCTGAACAAGTTACAGTAGTAATGAACTATTTACATGTCTATATCTGGTTACAGTTGTAATGAGTTACTTATGCAGACATGAATTAGCTCACACACAAAAAGTTTAAGTGGAAATACGTTATTTACAGTGGGGAAGTCAGGGCATTTTTCCAGAATGGTTGATAAGAGAGAGAGAAGAGAGAGAGAGAGAGAGAGAGAGAGAGAGAGAGAGAGAGAGAGAGAGATAATATATCACTGTTGATAAAATACTCTGACATTACTTGAACATTTATAATAATATCTTTATTTACTACAAGTACATGTACATGGCTATACAGGCCTACCTGACATCAGTGACATACTACTATATAGAAAGTCCCTTGTTATGCTGAGCATTTCGGCCAGATTAGGTCAGTGTCCCTGGATGTCTACCTAGGATAAACCCAGGTCCAATTTCTGGGGAACATGCCCAACAGGTGACAACTGATCAGCCAACTGTTTCTGCCCTGGCTGGTAATACGAACCCAGCCCTCGCCGGTGAAGCGAGGTTGCCTAGACCAAGAGCCCCTTGAGCACAGGCTCAGTGTCCTAGGATGCGACTCACACCCGTCGACTAACACCCAGGTACCCATTTTACTGATAGGGAACATAGACAACAGGTGTAAAGAAACACGCCCAATGTTTCTGCCCTGGCTGGGAATCGAACCCAGAGCCTCGCCGTGTGAAGCGAGAGCTTTAGCCACCAGACCACCAGAGCCCCATTTCTGAGTGAGTTATCTCTGAATTCATTAATTTTATCGCATTCCAGTAAATAATGACACAAGATGTTACAATTGTCCATCTGGCAAAGTTTACCCGTAGCTTGATTTCTAGCGCACTCAGCTCACACATAGAGGTTCCGGAGGTCGATCTCCGGTACGGGTGGAAACATTAGGACGTGTTTCCTTAAGACCATGTCCATGTTCATCTATCCATAAAATAGGTACCTGGGTGTTAGTCGACTGGTGTGGGTGGCATCCTGGGACAAAACTGACCTAATTTGCCAGAAATACTCTGCAAAACAAGCGGCTTTCTATATAGTAGTATGTCATTGATGTCAGCTATGACTGTATACCTTGTACATGTACTTGTAGAAATAAAGATTATTATTATTATTTGGTCTACATCTGGTGGGGAAAGAAAAAAATAGATTTTTAGTGGTTTCTTAATTTTATTTATAATAAAAGTGTACGCGCCTATCTGTGGTGTTAAAGAGGGAGAAGTCAAATGTTAGCTCCAGTCCCCTCATAGTACTACTCAAGACGGCTCAGTCTCGCACCAAGGGTAATAAACGTTCAAAACTGAACGTTTCCTTTATTTCCTCGACCATCTTGTTGTCAGGCATCATAACCTGTTTTTCTAGGCTATGATACGTCTGACGTTTTCTAGGCTATGATACGTCTGACGTTTTTCTAGGCTATGATACGTCTGCCGTAAGTGGTTAAACATTCGCTTTTATAGTTTTACATAACTTAACTAATCTAATTTAGTCTAAATTAATCTGACCTGACTTAAAAAAACAGATTAGATTTTTAGATTTTGCCACCGAAGTGGCTAGTTTATTGCGCACCCCATATTCATCCTGTGGAGGGGAGAGCAAGAGCATATGGATACACAAAAGGCCTAGGCACTAGGCCCCAAAAGGGTTAACAATTGTACATTTGGATTTATATCTACAGTTCACTTATCTATTACAAGCAAATTTAGGAAATTTGCTTAGTACAACTGGCATCTTATTTTCATGAATAAGATCTCTTGACATGTCACATAGGTTATTATACTGTCTATCTCTATATTCCTCAATAAGTGGACAATTAAGCACATAGTGTTCAAGACAGTGACCATATGCCTGATCACATAATTTGCACTTAGTTTGATCATCATCTGTGTGTCTCCCAAACTGCCAGAAACAGAGAAAATACGAAACGTTTAAAAAACGAAGTTGAGCAAAACGTCAAAAACTGACGTTATAAAATGACATGGGGAGTGTTGCTAAGCACTGGTCCCACTCAAGACTGGTCCCACTCAGGACTGGTCCCACTCAGGACTGGTCCCACTCAGGATTGGTCCCACTCAGGACTGATCCCACTCTAGACTGGTCCCACTCAGGATTGGTCCCACTCAGGACTGGTCCCACTCTAGACTGGTCCCCTCAGGACTGGTCCCACCAGGACGGTCCCACCAGGACGGTCCACTCAGGACTGGTCCCACTCAGACTGGTCCCACTCAGGATTGGTCCCACTCAGGACTGGTCCCACTCTAGACTGGTCCCACTCAGGACTGGTCCCACTCAGGACTAGTCCCACTCAGGACTGGTCCCACTCTGGTCATAACCTCGCCGGTCGTTTCATGGCTACTCTGAAACCTGTGTACGGACTCGGCATAGACTACACAAGGAGACAATAAATCAGAAAATATTACGAGTCTTGGATATTTCTGCCTCACACTGAGGCCCTCTTCAGCAGACTCAGTGTGAAGTACAAATATTGTCTCTAGTTGGGTTGATTTATGCCCGAAATTCTGTGCTTACAATGAAATTTTGAATCCATTATTTTTTGTTCTGTATATTTTTTAAAACAAATTTCGACTTCTGTTTCAATAATCAGTGTTTGTTATACTTTTCTAGTTTGTGTATTTGTATGTATTTAATGACAATAGAATCTAAAGTGCTGAAACTGTTTCGCAAATACCGTTCAGCAAGTTTTAGTTCCCGTGGCCTGGTAGACAACGCTCTCGCCTCATACACAGTGTCTGTGGTTCGAAACACTGGGCTTTTCTTATACCTGCTGTGCCCGTCCACCTAGCAAGCAAGTAGGTACCAGGGTGTTAGTCGACTGGTGTGGGTGGCATCACTTGGAAAAAGATTGAAGGGCCACAATGGAAATAAGACAGACAGTCCTCGATGACGCACTGGCTTTCTTGGGTGGCTAACCGTCCGGGGTTAAAAATCCGAACAAAATCCTATCTTATCTTGCCTGGACAATATCAACTACGAATGAGAAATAGCTAGGCTGGTAATTTTAAATCACCTGATCCAAGTTAAATTTTTATTCGGCATAAGAAATAATAATAATAATAATAATAATAATAATAATAAGAAAATTAATCCGACTTCAATCTCAATATACATTTGAAGCCGTGCTCGGTTGGACGTCCATCGCACACTGGGGCCGGGGATCATCGGACTTACTGTCTGATATCAACTAGGATTGCAATAATTGTCTCATATACTTGTAGAAATAAAGATTATTATTATAATTAAAAAGGGAAGGTCATAACTAACAGCCTACAAGAGCACAGATATCAAAAGTTTGGTATATAACTCAAGTGGTAGCGTCTTCGGCTAACATCTAAGAGACCTGGGTTCCATTCCGGCACGGGTGGAAACTGTGGGCATGTTTCCTTACACCTGCTGCCCCTGTTCACCTAGCATTAAGTAAGTACCTGGGTGTTAGTCGACTGGTGTGGACAGCATCCTGGGGAAGAGGATCAAAGGACCCCAGTACAAATAAACCAGACATTGTGGCTTTATTAGGTTATCCTGGATTACTAACCAGTCTGGTTAATAACCCGAATAAAATCTTCAGCCACAATACACTGTACTTAATTAAATAAACTTGCTTACCTATAATTACATATTTAGCAACGTGAATAAACACAGTAGTATAGCGTCAAATAACGTATAGAAAACTGCACTTTTCACAGGTTTGTTTTCTTTGATAAATTAAGACAAACTAGTCCATAAAATAATTTTTAGTTAAGTAAATACGTAAGTAAGTTTATTCTGGTATACACAAATACAGTTACATAGATTATCATACATAGCACATATGTGTAGAGAACCTAGGATAACCCAATAAATTCAGAGTGACTTATTTCCATTGAATTCTTTATTTCTACAAGTACATGTACAAGGTATACAGATCATAGCTGACACCAATGACATATTGCTATGTACATGTATTTGGAAAGTCCCTTGTTATGCAGATCATTTCGGGCAAATTAGGTCAATTTTGCCCCAGGATGCCACCCACACCAGTCGACTAACACCCAGGTACCTATTTTACTGATGGGTGAACATGGACATCAGGTGTCTTAAGGAAACACGTCCTAATGTTTCCACTCGTACCGAGGATCGATCCCCGGACCTCTATGTGTGAGCTGAGTGCGCTAGCAATGGAGCTACGGTAACCAGGTACTAGTAACCAGTTCCTTTGGAATGACCTTTGTGAATCATTTGTTTGTACTTATATGTACGTTTTCCTAAATAAACTTACACTGTGTTTTACACACGCACACACTGACAAGTGACGTAGTGGAGGCAGAAACCATACATAGTTTTAAGACAAGGTATGATAAAGCTCATGGAGCAGGGAGAGAGAGGACCTAGTAGTGATCAGTTAAGAGAAAGGGCCAGGAGCTATGTATCGACCCCTGCAACCACAAATAGGTGAGTACACTGTGAACAA
>WNWK01004745.1:102500-115000 GCA_009830355.1 Cherax destructor
TTGAATGATAGCTCCAGGCCTTTCGTGTTGCAATCAACACATCATCAGGAGTTTACAATGTTGCAGAAAAGAGGATTAAATCCAGGCAAACACGTTCAGAGTGAGCGTTTCTGCTAGTCTGGAAAGGGAGGTGGTGAAGGCAGGATCCATACATAGCTTTAAGAAGAGATATGATGAAGCTCATGGAGTAGGGAGTGACCTAGTAGCGACCAGTGAAGAGCCGGGGCCAGGAAATATAAATCGACCCCTGCAACCACAATTAGGTGAGTACACACACACACACACACACACACACACACACGTGTTGGATGACATACACACAACTGAGGAGGAGGTGAAGAAGTTGCTCAGTGACCTTGATACCTCAAAGGCGATGGGACCGGACAACATCTCTCCGTGGGTCCTTAGAGAGGGAGCAGAGACGCTGTGTGTGCCACTAACAACGATTTTCAACACATCCCTTGAAACTGGGCAACTACCTGAGGTATGGAAGACGGCAAATGTAGTTCCCAATTTTAAGAAAGGAGACTGAAACGAGGCACTAAACTATAGACCAGTGTCACTGACGTGTATAGTATGCAAAGTCATGGGAAGATTATCAGGAGGAGATGGTAGAGCACCTGGAACGGAACAAGATTATAAATGACAAAAAGCACGGATTCAGGGAAGGCAAATCCTGTGTCACAAACCTCCTGGAGTTTTATTACAAGGTAACAGAAGTAAGACACGAGAGAGAAGGATGGGTTGACACTGCATTTTCTTGGACTGCAAGAAGGCCTTCGATACAGTTCCTCACAGGAGATTAGTGCAGAAGCTAGAGGATCAGGCACGTATAACAGGAATGGCACTGCAATGGATCAGAGAATACCTGACAGGGAGGCAACAACGAGTCATGGTACGTGATGAGGTATCACAGTGGGCGCCTGTGACGAGCGGGATCCCACAGGGGTCAGTCCTAGGACCAGTTTTATTTTTGGTATATGTGAATGACATGATGGAAGGGATAGACTCAGAAGTGTCCCTGTTCGCAGATGATGTGAAGTTAATGAGGAGAATTAAATCAGATGAGGATCAGGCAGAACTACAAAGAGACCTGGACAGGCTGGACACGTGGTCCATCAACTGGCTTCTCGAGTTTAACCCCCTAAATGCAGTCAATCAAGGGAAAGATCTTGGGGAGTATAGCACCGAGTACGTCTCGGAAGCAACTCAACCAGGGGAACGGTGCAGCATATGGGCGCCTGGCAAACATGAGAATAGCGTTCCGACACCTTAGTAAGGAATCGTCCTGCATCACTGTCCACTGTGTACGTCAGGCCCATATTAGAGTATGCAACACCAGTTTGGAACCCACACCTGGTCAAGCACGTCAAGAAATTAGAGAAAGTGCAAAGGTTTGCAACAAGGTTAGTTCCGGAGCTAAGGGGAACGTCCTATGAAGAAAGATTAAGGAAAATCGGCCTGACGACACTGGAGGACAGGAGGGTTAGGGGAGACATGATAACGATATACAAAATAGTGCGTGGAATAGATAAGGTAGATAGAGACAGGATGTTCCAGAGAGGGGACACAGAAACAAGGGGTCACAATTGGAAGTTGAAGACTCAAAGAGTCAAAGGGATGTTAAGAAGTATTTCTTGAGTCATAGAGTTGTCAGGAAGTGGAATAGTCAAGCAAGTGATGTAGTGGAGGCAGGAACCATACATAGCTTTAAGACGAGGCATGATAAAGCTCATGGAGCAGGGAGAGAGAGGACCTAGTAGCGGTCAGTGAAGACGCGGGGCCAGGAGCTAAGTCTCGACCCCTGCAACCGCAATTAGGTGAGCACACACACACACACATACATCAGGCCCCTACTGGAGTATGCAGCACCAGTTTGGAACCCACACCTGGTCAAGCACGTCAAGAAATTAGAGAAAGTGCAAAGGTTTGCAACAAGGCTAGTTCCAGGAAAATGTCCTACGAAGAAAGGTTAAGGGAAATCGGCCTGACAACACTGGAGGACAGGAGGGTTAGGGAAGACATGATAACGACGTACAAAATACTGCGAGAAATAGATAAGGTGGACAGAGACAGGATGCTTCAGAGATAGGACACTGAAACAAGGGGTCACAATTGGAAGTTGAAGACTCAAATGAGTCAAAGGGATGTTAGGAATTATTTCTTCAGCCATAGAGTTGTCAGGAAGTGGAATAATCTGGCAAGTGATGTAGTTGAGGCAGGAACCATACATAGTTTTAAGACGAGGTATGATAAAGTTCATGGAGAAGGAGAGAAAGAGGACCCAGTATCGACCAGTGAAGTGGTGGGGCCGGGGCCAGGAGCTATGATTCGACCCCTGTAACCACTCGTTCGTGACTTACAGTATATATATATATATATATATATATATATATATATATATATATATATATATATATATATATATATATATATACGTATATGTTATTCCTGCAGAGGTATTTACCTCCTCCTTGTTGGAGATGTTGGAGATAGTCTCCCAGGTGTAGGAGACTTGTGGTGGAGAGGCTGACACCTGACAATCCAACACCACTACCTCGCCCGGCAGTGCCACCACCTCCCTGGCACTCTCCCACGCACACACAGGTCTGTCTGTACAGGTGACCAACACTGGTAATAAGGTATACACATACATACACATACATACACAAGATTGTTTGTACACCGACAGGTGTGTGTATATGTAAGTGTATGTACACCCAGAGGTGTGTATGAGCCAGTGTATATACACGGAGAGGTGTGTATCTCTCATTATATATATCCGACGGGTGTATATATCTCACTGAGAATATATTTTAATCAATATTTGATGAATTATAAAATTCTTGACTATTGGAGTACAGGCGTCATGGAGTCTTCGTGTAGTAGATAGACTTGAAACCTAAAAAAAAACCAGCCATCACTACGAGAGACGTTGTCTCATAATGTGGCAATATAAATTAGTTAAGTTTAAAGTTCACGGACTTAATGTAGGTCATTAAAGTTGCACTATACTTCTGCTGAGTCAAGAATGATTTAATGACTACAATAGAAACTGAACTCTTAGTGTGTATACACTGAGAGATACACACTTCTGGGTGTGTATACACTGAGAGATACACACTTCTCGGTGTGTATACACTGAGAGATACACACTTCTCGGTGTGTATACACTGAGAGATACACACTTCTCGGTGTGTATACACTGAGAGATACACACTTCTCGGTGTATATACACTGAGAGATACACACTTCTGGGTGTATATACACTGAGATACACACTGTGAGATACACACTTCTCGATGTATATACACTGAGAGATACACACTTCTGGGTGTATATACACTGAGAGATACACACTGTGAGATACACACTTATCGGTGTATATACACTGAGAGATACACACTTCTTGGTGTATATACACTGAGAGATACACACTTCTGGGTGTATATACACTGAGAGATACACACTTCTGGGTGTATATACACTGAGAGATACACACTTCTTGGTGTATATACACTGAGAGATACACACTTCTGGTGTATATACACTGAGAGATACACACTTCTGGGTGTATATACACTGAGAGATACACACTTCTGGGTGTATATACACTGAGAGATACACACTTCTGGGTGTATATACACTGAGAGATACACATTTCTTGGTGTATATACACTGAGAGATACACACTGTGAGATACACACTGTGAGATACACACTTATCGGTGTATATACACTGAGAGATACACACTGTGAGATACACACTTATCGGTGTATATACACTAAGAGATACACACTGTGAGATACACACTTATCGGTGTATATACACTGAGAGATACACACTTCTTGGTGTATATACACTGAGAGCTACACACTTCTTGGTGTATATACACTGAGAGCTACACACTTCTTGGTGTATATACACTGAGAGATACACACTTCTGGGTGTATATACACTGAGAGATACACACTGTGAGATACACACTTATCGGTGTATATACACTGAGAGATACACACTTCTTGGTGTATATACACTGAGAGATACACACTTCTGGGTGTATATACACTGAGAGATACACACTTCTTGGTGTATATACACTGAGAGCTACACACTTCTTGGTGTATATACACTGAGAGCTACACACTTCTTGGTGTATATACACTGAGAGATACACACTTCTTGGTGTATATACACTGAGAGCTACACACTTCTGGGTGTATATACACTGAGAGATACACACTTCTTAGTGTATATACACTGAGAGATACACACTTCTTGGTGTATATACACTGAGAGATACACACTTCTCGGTGTATATGCTCTATGGGCATGAATCTGCGGAAGATATTCAAGTAATAAGTACCAAGGCCACTGAGAATGATTAACAGTAGTATATTATAAGTATAATGAACATCATTGCTGCAGACACAAGCCGAAGTCACCATTCAATATGATAATGTATCGTTGTAGTAATGCTGTATAAAGTAATTTATTATGGTAGAAATGCTGCGTAAACTAACGTATTATTGTATAAATGTTGTATTCATTAATATACTACAATAAAAATCATTACAAATGATCTTGTAGCGACACGACATAGTATTTAAGATATGTAATCAGCTGCCGTCAGAACTCTAGTCAGAGGATGATAATAAATAAATTCCTAACTAGGATAATTATTATACCAGTTAAAACTACGATACATTAACTCTGGGCTTCATGTTGTCGTCAACACGTAACAAAAAAAAATACTAAAGCCGGATTATATATTCATCCGGAAACTGGTCGGTCCCAACTGTGACCTGCTAAAGAAAATAACATATAGATCATAATGGAATTTAAATATTTTTGAGAAATTGCTTGGATTCTAAAGGTTAATTAAGTCAGATAAAATGTCACTTGTGTATCTCCACAGTGACTAAACAATGGGTGAGAATTGATTTCTGAATACGGGTTAGTTAGATGTAATTTTTTTTTACACTAACGTGTGCGTCTTATTTAAATTAATAAGAAGGAAATAACTTTTATAGTATACTTAGTCCCAGTGACAAGACTGACTGAAAGTTTACGATGCTCTCAGTGACACAGTGAAACAAATGAGACTTGTGAAGAATTAGAACCCAGTGGGAAAGTCAAATATGACAAAGTTAAAAATGTGTCTAATGAAGCAGGAAGTATTTCATCACAACACACTCTCAAAGGTATTTCATCACAACACACTCTCAAAGGTATTTCATCACAACACACTCTCAGAGGTATTTCATCACAACACACGCTCAAAGGTATTTCATCACAACACACTCTCAAAGGTATTTCATCACAACACACTCTCAAAGGTATTTCATCACAACACACTCTCAAAGGTATTTCATCACAACACACTCTCAAAGGTATTTCATCACAACACACTCTCAAAGGTATTTCATCACAACACACTCTCAAAGGTATTTCATCACAACACACTCTCAAAGGTATTTCATCACAACACACGCTCAAAGGTATTTCATCACAACACACTCTCAAAGGTATTTCATCACAACACACTCTCAAAGGTATTTCATCACAACACACTCTCAAAGGTATTTCATCACAACACACGCTCAAAGGTATTTCATCACAACACACTCTCAAAGGTATTTCATCACAACACACTCTCAAAGGTATTTCATCACAACACACTCTCAAAGGTATTTCATCACAACACACCTCAAAGGTATTTCATCACAACACACTCAAAGGTATTTCATCACAACACACGCTCAAAGGTATTTCATCACAACACACTCTCAAAGGTATTTCATCACAACAACGCTCAAGGTATTTCATCACAACACACTCTCAAAGGTATTTCATCACAACACACTCTCAAAGGTATTTCATCACAACACACCTCAAAGGTATTTCATCACAACACACTCTCAAAGGTATTTCATCACAACACACTCTCAAAGGTATTTCATCACAACACACTCTCAAAGGTATTTCATCACAACACACTCTCAAGGTATTTCATCAACACACTCTCAAAGGTATTTCATCACAACACACTCTCAAAGGTATTTCATCACAACACACCTCAAGGTATTTCATCAAACACATCTCGAAGGTATTTCATCACAACACACTCTCAAAGGTATTTCATCACAACACACTCTCAAAGGTATTTCATCACAACACACGCTCAAAGGTATTTCATCACAACACACTCTCAAAGGTATTTCATCACTAACACACTCTCAAAGGTATTTCATCACAACACACTCTCAAAGGTATTTCATCACAACACACTCTCAAAGGTATTTCATCACAACACACTCTCAAAGGTATTTCATCACAACACACTCTCAAAGGTATTTCATCACAACACACGCTCAAAGGTATTTCATCACAACACACTCTCGAAGGTATTTCATCAAAACACACTCTCGAAGGTATTTCATCACAACACACTCTCAAAGGTATCTCTCATGTACTACACAACTCCCAGGTGGGAGTTGATAAATACCATCTCTTTTCCACTGGTGTTTTATTGTGTACGTAAACATTACACTTTTATTATCACCACCACCACACTTACGTTATTTTTCCATTTACGTGAAGCGCTAAGCCCGTATGAGTCGTTCAGCTTCAGGAATGACAGAGGCTCGATCCTCCGTCCGCTAGACTGTACGTAGTGACAGGTGTAGGTACTTACAGGCAATGTTGAGAGTGACAGCGTTGCTGTGGCCGTCACCTTCAGGGTTGGAGGCGAGGCAGGTGTAGAGACCAGCGTCCCTGTAGGTGAGGTGCTGCAAGGTGAGTGTCCTCCCGTCCTTAATAACATGTGTCCTCTGCAAGGGACGACCCTGCAAAACAATCAGCTACGCTATAATAATCATTGTTAACTCCACGACGTTAATTACCAAGTTGTTGTGTTGTATAAGTGACGATAGAGGATGTATGTTAATGTAACACTGTATTTTGTGTTGTATAAGTGACGGTAGTGGATGTATGTTAATGTAACACTGTATTGTTGTGTTGTATAAGTGACGGTAGTGGATGTATGTTAATGTAACACTGTATTGTTGTGTTGTATAAGTGACGGTATTGGATGTATGTTAATGTAACACTGTATTGTTGTGTTGTATAAGTGACGGTAGTGGATGTATGTTAATGTAACACTGTGTTGTTGTGTTGTATAAGTGACGGTAGAGGATGTATGTTAATGTAACACTGTATTGTTGTGTTGTATAAGTGACGGTAGTGGATGTATGTTAATGTAACACTGTATTGTTGTGTTGTATAAGTGACGGTAGTGGATGTATGTTAATGTAACACTGTGTTGTTGTGTTGTATAAGTGACTGTAGAGGATGTATGTTAATGTAACACTGTGTTTTTGTGTTGTATAAGTGACTGTAGAGGATGTATGTTAATGTAACACTGTGTTGTTGTGTTGTATAAGTGACGGTAGAGGATGTATGTTAATGTAACACTGTGTTGTTGTGTTGTATAAGTCACGGTAGTGGATGTATGTTAATGTTACACTGTGTTGTTGTGTTGTATAAGTGACTGTAGTGGATGTATGTTAATGTTACACTGTGTTGTTGTGTTGTATAAGTGACGGTAGTGGATGTATGTTAATGTTAGAATGTGTTGTTGTGTTGTATAAGTGACTGTAGTGGATGTATGTTAATGTTACACTGTGTTGTTGTGTTGTATAAGTGACTGTAGTGGATGTATGTTAATGTTACACTGAGTTGTTGTGTTGTATAAGTGACTGTAGTGGATGTATGTTAATGTTACACTGAGTTGTTGTGTTGTATAAGTGACGGTAGTGGATGTATGTTAATGTTAGAATGTGTTGTTGTGTTGTATAAGTGACTGTAGTGGATGTATGTTAATTACACTGTGTTGTTGTGTTGTATAAGTGACTGTAGTGGATGTATGTTAATGTTAATGTGTTGTTGTGTTGTATAAGTGACGTAGTGGATGTATGTTAATGTTACACTGTGTTGTTGTGTTGTATAAGTGACTGTAGTGGATGTATGTTAATGTTAGAATGTGTTGTTGTGTTGTATAAGTGACTGTAGTGGATGTATGTTAATGTTACACTGTGTTGTTGTGTTGTATAAGTGACGGTAGTGGATGTATGTTAATGTTAGAATGTGTTGTTGTGTTGTATAAGTGACGGTAGTGGATGTATGTTAATGTAACACTGTGTTGTTGTGTTGTATAAGTCACGGTAGTGGATGTATGTTAATGTTACACTGTGTTGTTGTGTTGTATAAGTGACTGTAGTGGATGTATGTTAATGTTACACTGTGTTGTTGTGTTGTATAAGTGACTGTAGTGGATGTATGTTAATGTTACACTGTGTTGTTGTGTTGTATAAGTGACGGTAGTGGATGTATGTTAATGTAACACTTGTCACTCATGTCTCCGGATTCAACATTAACACTTGCTTACAAGATTTTCTTCCACTAAAATTGAAAGTAACTTACACTGAATGCGACTCAAAGTGAAAGTGACTTATAAAGAATATTACAGCGCGTGAAAGTAACTCGCACTGAACATGGCTAAAGGTGAATGTAACTTACATTGAACATGAAGGTAACGTTGTAGGCAGGTGGGTTAGCGCGGGCGGTACAGGTGAGTGTGGCAGAGTCCCCCTCGCACAGGTCGCCCACACCTGCTTGGCCTCCCACACCGGCTTGACCTCCCACACCGGCTTCTCTGCTACCGCCCACACCAGTCATGCTAATACTAGCCTCGGGCACATCTGCAGTAACACATGCAACATGAAAGAGTGAAATATTCTTTTAACAGTTCTATTATAAAGTATCAGCGTATTTGAGGCACAAGGGATGAATGTGGAATAGAAAAAACAAGAAAGTTCAAGAGCTTCAGTGAGCTAAATGTTCTGTGTCAAAGAGAAAGTCGTACAAACTTTCTTTACGCGAGTCTGTACTCATTACAGAATTTCTCTCTGGCGGGAAGGTTGTCCTGTATTTGTGAACAAGAAAAGACACCTTTTAAAAACGTGAATGAGTTCACTGCTTGTGAATCTTTTAATGTGTTGGTGGGTCAGAGTGGCTGTTGGTGGGTCAGAGTGGCTGTTGGTGGGTCAGAGTGGCTGGCATCCTCACCTGGCTCATCCAGACGAGTGGCTGGCATCCTCACCTGGCTCATCCACACGAGTGGCTGGCATCCTCACCTGGCTCATCCACACGCCACACAAAATTCAGAAATTTTTCAATACTTAATTCTTACCCATCGTGCGCTAATACGAACATTATTGACAAGTCGACGAATAAACAAATGGACATTTGATTCTTTACCTGATAATAAGATGCCATTGCATGATACCCTAGAGTGGCATGGCTTATTTATTAAATTCTGCAGTAGTAAGTTTAGTAGGCTGGAAGTTGTACGTCATAACATGGACAGTTATTATTACAAGTGGACTGATTACCCCCCCCCCCCCCCCCCCCCCCCCCCCCCCCCCCCCCCCCCCCCCCCCCCCCCCCCCCCCCCCCCCCCCCCCCCCCCCCCCCCCCCCCCCCCCCCCCCCCCCCCCCCCCCCCCCCCACACGAGTGGCTGGCTTCCTCACCTGGCTCATCCACACGAGTGGCTGGCATCCTCACCTGGCTAATCCACACGAGTGGCTGGCATCCTCACCTGGCTCATCCACACGAGTGGCTGCCATCCTCACCTGGCTCATCCACACGAGTGGCTGGCATCCTCACCTGGCTCATCCACACTCCACACAAAATTCAGAAATTTTTCATATACTTAATTCTTATAATCGTTGCACTAATGAGAGACATTACTGACTAGTTGACGAATAAGACAAATGTGGAGCATTTAGATATCTTTACTGCTAATAATAAAGATACCCATTGCAATAAAGATACCCTAGAGTTGCGCAGGTGGATTATTTATTAAATTCTTGCAGTAGTGAAGAGTGTAGTAGGCAAGTGTGGAGTGTGATACGTCAATAACAGATGGACAGTTATTATTAAAGTGTACTTAGAAAGAAGGTTTGGTAAGAAGCAATGTAAGTTCCGGGGGAAGAGTAAAAAAAGTATACGAGGTATGATGATGGTTTGTTAGGTTTAAATCTTATCGACTGCATGAGGGTCATGAAGGATGACTACAACTGGTAGTGTGTGTGTGTGTACTCACCTATTTGTGGTTGCAGGGGTCGAGACTCAGCTCCTGGCCCCGTGTATGTGTGTTTCTCTGGATTACAGGACGGAGGATTGAGCCTGCACCTCACGTAAAACATAAGAATAATGTGGTGTTCTTACAATGGACGGTGAGTCTGGTGGAGTCTACAGCTGTGAGGTGAGGCAGGGTGGGCGCCCCACCACGGCACTCCAGCAGACTACCGTCATCAACGGCAGACACAAGCAGACGCAGCAGACACACAGCAGAGTCCTCGCTCAAGCTCTGCTGGGCAGGAGAGATATAAAGCAAGAGACTGGAATAAAATCTATAGCTTATTTTATATATAGCAATACACAGAAAAAACACATGTTCTAGGAAGGTGTTTGAATCACTCCTGGTTAGGTTAAACTAGAGATTTATACTAGTTAACTAGACATGAGAGAAGTGTCAGGACATTGTACTTGTAAGTCAGATTCTGTTAGTTAATGGTGGTCAATGTCACCGACGCTTTACAGCTAAGAATAAACGTCACAACACCGTGGCTACAACAATTCACAACACCGTGGCTACAACAATTCACAACACCGTGGCTGCAACAATTCACAAAACCGTGGCTGCAACAATTCACAACACCGTGGCTGCAACAATTCACAACTAGTCCACAATATGGGAATACAATTTCACACCAAAGTTTGGGTCCCTTGTGGACCATTATTAAGCCTCTAACTGAGCACGTTTATCCCACTATACTTAAATATTGAGTAGAGAAGCGCTCTAGCAAGACACGGATCAAGTACCGTGGATAAAACTCAAGGAACAGAGACACAACGTGAAAGACCATTTGCTGGAACAAAAGGTTTCACCCTATGCTGAGCTTTATTAAGTTACGATGACTTAATAAAGCGCTACACAGAGCGAAACGTGGTCATAATAAGAGCTTGTCCTGCCACCAGTGTTCTGTAGAGGAGTGTAACTCGGGGGGTGAACTACTTAAATCAGGTGGGTGAATACCGTAGAGTTTAACAGTCCTCCTCCCCCGTTGACTTGATGGCGCGAGCCAGTGAGACCACACATACACCTTCCCTTCCCCGGCGATTACTAGGCTCCTGTCCCCTATCCCAGCTTATCTCAAACTCAGCTGTGGCTTGACAGTGATCAGGATGGAAAGAAACGTCGTCTTAAGAATGGGTCATTTGTGAATTATTCTAGCCAGGGTATTGTGGCCTTTTCCATCCGTTGTGCTTTAAGTCTGTCGTCTTTAAAGTGAAGAGAGGGATGAGTATAACAATACACTTGCATATATATATATGATTTATATATATATATATATATATATATATATATATATATATATATATATATATATATATATAGTGTGTGTGTGTGTGTGTGTTGGTTAATGGTGCAGGACAAGGGAGTAAGCAAAGTTACTGTAGCGTACACATTTGTACAGTGGCCAGAAATGTGTGTATATGGTGGAGAATCGACAACACAGGAGGCAGCGTGAGCGTGTGAGTGGCTACACGGGGTTGGGATGTGTATTAGGTAAGGGATGAGGTGCTACATATGTAAGGTGCGAGGTGGTGAGGAGTGAGGTGCCTTAGGTGAATGATGAGGGCACAATAAGTATGAAAGACTGTTGATGTGAGGTAGAACAGGTGAGGAGCGAGACGCAACACGAAACGCTGTAAACCGGGAATAACACATTGAATATGTCAAACAACATCAATCGTAACACTGATAAGGAAGATATTGTAGACACATGAAGAGTAAACAGTACAGGTCCCCACCACATTGATGTCACGGGTGAGTTGCTGTCCGCGGAGCCACCAGGTGACATCTGGAGGCGGACGTACACCAGACGCCTCACACTTTAAGACGTACAGACTTCCTCCTGACAGCCTGCCAGGTGGCGCTGACAGACGCACTACCAGCCGGGAGTCTGTGGAAGAAAGCGTGACACTGGCTGAGATTTCTTAATATTTAAACTTCAAAATGCGGCTCAGAGAGTATCATTAAAAATTGTGATAATTTATAAGTTTCTACGAACCATAATTATACCATTGATATGCATATTGCATCAAAAATGTCTAAAATTGTTCCCAATGCGGGTTAAGGCATCAATATCCATGTCTTGTTCTCTGTGTAAACTGATAAAGTCCCTGGTAGACAACACTTCTTTAAATGTATTGCCATAACATCCTTTTTCCCCAATATATTGCATTGATGTTTGTCCCAGAGAGAAGCAACTATAGTCCCGTAGTGCTCCTGAGATGCCAGGCACCTCCATCTAGTCTACTGCTACACTGTACATGATATGCACTGTCTAAGTTTAAGAACTTGTAA
>WNWK01004745.1:117500-127500 GCA_009830355.1 Cherax destructor
TCAGGCACTCCACACTGTATCCAGCTGGTACTCAGGCACTCCAAACTGTTTGACGGGATAATTTTAAATTCATTACATATGTATGTAGGGGTCCGTGTGTATACGTGTGTGAGTATTTATTTACATAAGTGTATTTTTTGATAGTCTGGCAGTATTTTATGTGCATAGGAAAATAGACATAATTTCTGCTTACATTTATAATACATCTTGTTTACCTTCTTGAGTTACTTGATAACTCGTAAAAAATTACATATTGTATTATGATATTTATATGATGTGCTAAATCCATGGAGGTTACTCAGGACAAGGAGTGGTGCAGGCTCGATACATCCTCCGCTAATACTTCGGGGAAAATAGTAGAAGGCGTCTAAAATTATTGTTAGTTATAAATTTTGAGGATGCGTAGTGTGTGTGTGTGTACTCACCTAGTTGTGGTTGCAGGGGTCGATTCACAGCTCCTGGCCCTGCCTCTTCACTGGCCGCTACTGGATCACTCTCCCTGCGCCATGAGCTTTATCATACCTCTTCTTAAAGCTATGTATGGAGCCTGCCTCCACTACATCGCTTCCTAAACTATTCCACTTCCCGACCACTCTGTGACTGAAGAAATACTTCCTAACATCCCTGTGATTCATCTGAGTCTTCAACTTCCAACTGTGTCCCCTTGTTGTTGTGTCCCATCTCTGGAACATTCTGTCTCTGTCCACTTTGTCAATTCTTCTCAGTATCTTATATGTTGTTATCATGTCCTCCCCTATCTCTCCTGTCCTCCAGTGTCGTCAGGTCGATATGTGTGTGTGTGTGTGTGTGTGTGTGTGTGTGTGTGTGTGTGTGGTGTGTGTGTGTGTGTGTGTGTGTGTGGTGTGTGTTGTATGTTGGTGCACAGCTGGGTGACGTGGACGACACACAAGCTACAGGCAATGCCACACAAAGCTAGCAGACGCACACACAAAGCTAGCAGGACGCCCACACACACAAAGCTAGCAGGACGCCCACACACACAAAGCTAGCAGGACGCCCACACACACAAAGCTAGCAGGACGCCCACACACACAAGCTAGCAGGACGCCCACACACAAAAGCTAGCAGGACGCCCACACACAAAGCTAGCAGGACGCCCAAAACACAAAGCTAGCAGGACGCCCACACACACAAAGCTAGCAGGACGCCCACACACACAAAGCTAGCAGGACGCCCACACACACAAAGCTAGCAGGACGCCCACACACACAAAGCTAGCAGGACGCCCACACACACAAAGCTAGCAGGACGCCCACACACACAAAGCTAGCAGGACGCCCACACACACAAAGCTAGCAGGACGCCCACACACACAAAGCTAGCAGGACGCCCACACACACAAAGCTACCAGGACGCCCACACACACAAAGCTAGCAGGACGCCCACACACACAAGCTAGCAGGACGCCCACACACACAAAGCTAGCAGGACGCCCACACACACAAAGCTAGCAGGACGCCCACACACACAAAGCTAGCAGGACGCCCACACACACAAAGCTAGCAGGACGCCCACACACAAAGCAGCAGGACGCCCACACACACAAAGCTAGCAGGACGCCCACACACACAAAGCTAGCAGGACGCCCACACACACAAAGCTAGCAGGACGCCCCACACACAAAGCTAGCAGGACGCCCACACACACAAAGCTAGCAGGACGCCCACACACACAAAGCTAGCAGGACGCCCACACACACAAAGCTAGCAGGACGCCAAACACACAAAGCTAGCAGGACGCCCACACACACAAAGCTAGCAGGACGCCCACACACACAAAGCTAGCAGGACGCCCACACACACAAAGCTAGCAGGACGCCCACACACACAAAGCTAGCAGGACGCCCACACACACAAAGCTAGCAGGACGCCCACACACATACACATATAACTCTCAGTTTAGAGAGACTTCAGAATACGTTTTAGTCCGTCCTGGACCATCATCAGGTCTCGCCTGAGAGATTCATGATACAGACTAGAGAGGAGAGGAAGACTCACCTCCTGCAGCAGTACACGTCAGGATGAGAGGCTGGCCTAGTTGTACAGCACACTGACCTTGCACCAGCGACCCGCTGCTGCTGTACACACGCACCTCACTAGGAACATCTGTCGACACAATGGCTGTTACAAACCTCTCTAATTTTTCCACCATCACCCACATGGTGGACATGGGATAACTATCACCCATACGGTAGCTACTGCATGCATAATAACGATACCATAACCTCCTACACGTACAATACGCGTTTTGTTTAGCTTCTCTCTCTCTCTCTCTCTCTCTCTCTCTCTCTCTCTCTCTCTCTCTCTCTCTCTCTCTCTCTCTCTCTCTCTCAGGTTGCATTTATTACAAATATTGTTTCTGGAGAGTGTTTGGAAATGATATGTCAGCAATGAAAACTGCAACAATTTTTCTTTTCAAAGCAAGGAGATATATAAGATAACTGGGATAGAAATATATATTAGACTGAAGAAAGAGACTACTTCTTTTATGACAGAGGAAGCCAAGGAAATTGTTCTAAGTAAACTGTTCTAAGTAATATGTTCCAAGTAAAGAGTCCTAAGTAAACTCTTCTAAGTAGACCCATCAAAGCACTGAGAACAATGCTATCATAATAACAACGTCTCACCTTCAACGAAGAATTGTGACTATGTTGTTCAGAATTTTTTTTATTGACGAAAGTTTTTTTTTCAATGATTCGTTTCAGGAGAGCGAGTGAGCGTAAAGACTTAACAACAATATTAGAATTAACTCCCACACTTTGACTTTAGCCGGTTATTAAAGGTTAAACAAACATAAAATTTATCACATTTGCCTTCAACATCTTTTGTGTCCTCAAAATTATTATAAAATTGACTTTACTGTATAATGAATAATGTTTATTATTTTGTCAAGAAGCATCTCTGTTTATCTCAGGTTAATTCAGCTCACAAAACAGTACTGTTTATCTCAGGTTAATTCAGCTCACAAAACAGTACTGTTTATCTCAGGTTAATTCAGCTCACAAAACAGTACTGTTTATCTCAGGTTAATTCAGCTCACAAAACAGTACTGTTTATCTCAGGTTAATTCAGCTCACAAAAAGTACTGTTTATCTCAGGTTAATTCAGCTCACAAAACAGTACTGTTGACTTATTCAGGAGTAATTATGTTAGTTTTATCATTAATATTCGTAAGTTAACTCAGCCATGGTGCGTTGGCACCAGAGAGTGAGTGCAAGTACCAGAGAGTGAATGCAAGTACCAGGCAGTGACTATAAGTACCAGTCAGTGAGTATAAGTACCAGTCAGTGAGTATAAGTACCAGGCAGTGAGTATAAGCACCAGGCAGTGAGTGTAAGAACCAGGCAGTGAGTATAAGTGCCAGGCAGTAAGTATAAGTACCAGGCAGTGAGTATAAGTACCAGGCAGTGAGTATAAGTACCAGTTAGTGAGTATAAGTACCAGGCAGTGAGTATAAGTACCAGGCAGTGAGTGTAAGTACCAGGCAGTGAGTATAAGTACCAGGCAGTAAGTATAAGTACCAGGCAGTGAGTATAAGTACCAGGCAGTGAGTATAAGTACCAGGCAGTGAGTATAAGTACCAGGCAGTGAGTATAAGTACCAGGCAGTGAGTATAAGTACCAGGCAGTGAGTATAAGCACCAGGCAGTGAGTGTAAGTACCAGGCAATGAGTATAAGTACCAGGCAGTGAGTATAAACACCAGGCAGTGAGTGTAAGTACCAGGCAGTGAGTATAAGTACCAGGCAGTGACTATAAGTACCAGGCAGTGATTAAGTCCAGGCAGTGAGTATAGCGAGTAGACCAGGCAGTGAGTATAAGTCAGGCATTCCAGGCAGTGAGTATAAGTACCAGGCAGTGAGTATACCAGGTGAGTGTAGTACCAGGGCAGTGAGTGTAAGTACCAGGCAGTGAGTGTAAGTACCAGGCAGAGTGGAGGTATAACCAGGCAGTGAGTGTAAGTACCAGGCATGGTAGACAGGCAATGAGTGTAAGTACCAGGCAGTGAGTGTAAGTACCAGGCAGTGAGTGTAAGTACCAGGCAGTGAGTGTACCAGATAGTGTAGTACCAGGCATGAGGACGTGAGTGTAAGTACCAGGCAATGAGTGTAAGTACCAGGCAGTGAGTGTAAGTACCAGGCAATGAGTGTAAGTACCAGGCAGTGAGTGTAAGTACCAGGCAATGAGTGTAAGTACCAGGCAATGAGTGTAAGTACCAGGCAGTGAGTGTAAGTACCAGGCAATGAGTGTAAGTACCAGGCAATGAGTGTAAGTACCAGGCAATGAGTGTAAGTACCAGGCAGTGAGTGTAAGTACCAGGCAATGAGTGTAAGTACCAGGCAGTGAGTGTAAGTACCAGGCAATGAGTGTAAGTACCAGGCAGTGAGTGTAAGTACCAGGCCAGGAGAGTGTAAGTACCAGGCAATGAGTGTAAGTACCAGGCAAGTGAGTGTAAGTACCAGGCATGAGTGTAAGTACCAGGCAGTGAGTGTAAGTACCAGGCAATGAGTGTAAGTACCAGGCAATGAGGTGTAAGTACCAGGCATGAGTGAGACCAGGCAAGAGTGTAAGTACCAGGCAATGAGTGTAAGTACCAGGCAGTGAGTGTAAGTACCAGGCATAGTGTAAGACCAGGCAATGAGTGTAAGTACCAGGCAATGAGTGTAAGTACCAGGCAGTGAGTGTAAGTACCAGGCAGTGAGTGTAAGTACCAGGCAATGAGTGTAAGTACCAGGCAATGAGTGTAAGTACCAGGCAGTGAGTGTAAGTACCAGGCAGTGAGTGTAAGTACCAGGCAGTGAGTGTAAGTACCAGGCAATAAGTGTAAGACCAGGCAATGAGTGTAAGTACCAGGCAGGAGTGTAAGTACCAGGCAATGAGTGTAAGTACCAGGCAAGTGAGTAAGATAGGTACCAGGCAGTGAGTGTAAGTACCAGGCAATGAGTGTAAGTACCAGGCAATGAGTGTAAGTACCAGGCAATGAGTGTAAGTACCAGGCAATGAGTGTAAGTACCAGGCAGTGAGTGTAAGTACCAGGCAATGAGTGTAAGTACCAGGCAATGAGTGTAAGTACCAGGCAATGAGTGTAGTCCAGGCATGAGTGTAGTACCAGGCAATGAGTGTAAGTACCAGGCAATGAGTGTAAGTACCAGGCAATGAGTGTAAGTACCAGGCATGAGTGTAAGTACCAGGCAATGAGTGTAAGTACCAGGCAATGAGTGTAAGTACCAGGCAATGAGTGTAAGTACCAGGCAATGAGTGTAAGTACCAGGCAATGAGTGTAAGTACCAGGCAATGAGTGTAAGTACCAGGCAATGAGTGTAAGTACCAGGCATGAGTGTAGTACCAGGCAATGAGTGTAAGTACCAGGCAATGAGTGTAAGTACCAGGCAATGAGTGTAAGTACCAGGCAATGAGTGTAGTACCAGGCAATGAGTGTAAGTACCAGGCAAGTGAGTACAGGCAGAGTGTAAGTACCAGGCAATGAGTGTAAGTACCAGGCATAGTGTAGAGTACCAGGCAATAGTGTAAGTACCAGGCAATGAGTGTAAGTACCAGGCAATGAGTGTAGTACCAGGCAATGAGTGTAAGTACCAGGCAATGAGTGTAAGTACCAGGCAATGAGTGTAGTACCAGGCAATGAGTGTAAGTACCAGGCAATGAGTGTAAGTACCAGGCAATGAGTGTAAGTACCAGGCAATGAGTGAGACCAGGCAATGAGTGTAAGTACCAGGCAATGAGTGTAAGTACCAGGCAATGAGTGTAAGTACCAGGCAATGAGTGTAAGTACCAGGCAAGTGTAAGTGTGAGTGTACCAGGCAATGAGTGTAAGTACCAGGCAATGAGTGTAAGTACCAGGCAATGAGTGTAAGTACCAGGCAATGAGTGTAAGTACCAGGCAATGAGTGTAAGTACCAGGCAATGAGTGTAAGTACCAGGCAGTGAGTGTAAGTACCAGGCAATGAGTGTAAGTACCAGGCAATGATGTAAGTACCAGGCAATGAGTGTAAGTACCAGGCAATGAGTGTAAGTACCAGGCAATGAGTGTAAGTACCAGGCAATGAGTGTAAGTACCAGGCAATGAGTGTAAGTACCAGGCAATGAGTGTAAGTACCAGGCAATGAGTGTAAGTACCAGGCAATGAGTGTAAGTACCAGGCAGTGAGTGTAAGTACCAGGCAATGAGTGTAAGTACCAGGCAATGAGTGTAAGTACCAGGCAATGAGTGTAAGTACCAGGCAGTGAGTGTAAGTACCAGGCAATGAGTGTAAGTACCAGGCAATGAGTGTAAGTACCAGGCAATGAGTGTAAGTACCAGGCATGAGCGTAAGCACTATCCTGTGTCAGAGGATAGTGTAGTCACCCGACAGTACACAGTCTTCCTTCGTCAGGAGACAGTGACGGATCATCCTGTGTTCACGACTCAGGTTAGAACTGTTGTCCCGGCTTAAGCTACAAGCCCATTGGTCAAATATTTAATACAAAAAAAGTAAATAATTATATACTCTCAACCCCTTTTAGTTGTATACATTGAAGCCTCGGGTCGAGACCCAGGAGCTGGGTCAAAGACCATGGTCATTGAATTTGATGGTGCACCAGTGCCGACTGACTCATATGATTTTAGCGCTCTCCACATAATAATGGTAATAATAATAATTAAGATTAGTAATTTAAAAGAAAAATTCTACTTGCATCAGAAATATGAAAGTTTGTGTTTCATGGCTATACCAAGACAGCCATGTACACAGTGTACACAGGTACTTATCGACAACATGGTGGTATACACAAGTACTTACAGAAAAAGAATAGAGGTGTACACATGTACTCACCGACAACATGGAGATGTACTCTAGTGTTGACCGTCGGTGATGACTGGAAGTCAAGTCGACAGCGGTACAGACCCTGGTCACTGAACTTCACTTGATGAACCAGCAGTGTCCAGCCCAGTCTCTCTTTCTTGTGTGTCAGGCGACCTGGCACGTACTGGGAGTCGTGTTTGATGCCAGACACCAGCTCCTGGTCCCTGTGTGTGAGGTGGCCTGGCAGGTACTGGTAGTTGTGAGTGATGCCAGATACGAGCTCCTGGTCCCTGCGTGTGAGACGACCTGGCAGGTACTGGTAGTTGTGAGTGATACCAGACACCAACTCCTGGTCCCTGTGTGTGAGGTGGCCTGGCAGATACTGGTAGTCGTGAGTAATGCCAGACACCATCTCCTGGTCCCTGTGTGTGAGGTGGCCTGGCAGGTACTGGGAGTCGTAAGTAATGCCAGACACTAGCTCCTGGCTCCTCACCCTCGAGTCCACACTGTGAAGGTACCAGACAGCTCGTGTCGACTGTCTTTTACATAAAAACACTTGCAGTTTTCCTGCCAAGTATTGTGTAAAGTGTGTGTAAAGTGTGTGTGTGTGTGTGTGTGTGTGTATGTGTGTGTGTGTGTGTGTGTGTGTTTATGTGTGTGTGTGTGTGGTGTACTCACCTAATTGTGGTTGCAGGGGTCGAGACTCAGCTCCTGGCCCCGCCTCTTCGCTGTCCGCTACTGGGTCTCTGCTCTCCCTGCTCCATGAGCTTTATCATACCTTGTCTTAATATGTATGGTTCCTGCCTCCATTGTGTGTGTGTGTGTGTGCTCACCTGTATGTGGTTGCAGGTGTCGAATCACAGCTTCTGTGTGTACTTACATTGTATTTGTGGTTACAGGGGTCGATTCATAGTTCCTGGCCCCGCCACTTAACTGATCGCTACTAGGTCCTCTCTCTCCCTTCATGAGTCTATGTATGTGTGAATATGTATATATAAGTGTGCATGTATGTGTGCATGTATGTGTGTGTGTGTGTGGGGGGGTTATGGCATACTGTATCAAGGATCCTACAGTGAGGCTGGTCAACATTAATATCAAGTAACATTAACAGCTGTCTACTGTTATTGTTCCAGAAAATATTAAAATATTTCTTGGAAAAGAGGTTCACGACCCAAATATCTTAAGTCACAATCTCTAAAGATATCCATTATATTAACATATTGTTAATGACAAAATTCTAAATTCCTACAATCCATTTATGCGGAAATTTAAATTTATGTTAATTTTTGCTAGCTCTCTAACTCTAAATATTTAATTCTGATTTAAGTTTCCTGTTGTATCTCGTCTATGTTTAAGTTGGCTTATTTGACTAATATTTGTCATATCGGAAACACTTACAAACCTTTAAAACTTAAATTAGTAAACACAGAGAACTATCATACATAAATTCACTCCTAGGACAAAATAATTTTATTCAATCATGGGACTTTTATTGTGAAAGCATCAACTAATGCCATAAGATATTAAAATTACAGCTATAATACAGAGCAGACTGGAGCTGAGAATTTTGGGAGTTAATTACAAATAATCGGCAAGCAGTTTGTTGAGTGTAAGACAAGTGCAGTTGGTCGTCTCCGGTGTGCTGGATGTTTCTGTTGTTGTCATTGTAGTCACCAACTGTCTGAGTCATAGAGGATAAAAACATGCTCTAAGTGATGTGTTTCTTTAGCTTTTAAGATTATTTTCGTCTTTTGTAAACTATGATTTTTTTTGTCTTGGTTGCTGAAGAAGTCTGATGATTGTGATGGAATTTAGTTATTGAAACGATTCAAAACAGTAAATATTATGAGATTTAAATTCTTTCCTGCCAAATATACTTCAGTAAAACCTAATGTAAATAAATAAATAGAGAATATATATATATATATATATATATATATATATATATATATATATATATATATACTACACTGATATGTTTACCTGTAGATGGGAGTTTTTGTTCCGTTCTTGTACCAGAGGACGAGAATGACTGGATCATTCAGTTGTGTGGGGAGGTTGCAAGGCAGTGTGGCAGTGGTGCCTCTGACTGCGTACACCGCCACCAGGGGAGCTGTCGACACACAAACATTACTCATTGTCTACACACCTACGTCAGGAAGGTCCAATTTATTCTCGTTCTTTTATATCTTCACTATGATTAATCACATGTGACAAAATTAGAATTTTAACAAGGTGTAATAATGAAGGTTACAAACATATGTGTAGATTGATTAATATACTTAGAAAGGTTCATATATAATTAATCAACATATATTATACAGCAGTCCCTGCTGCTGCTGCTGCTACTACTGCTGCTGCTGCTGCAACTGTTGCTGCTGCTTCTGCTGCTTATGCTGCTACTGATGCATCTGCTGCTGCTTCTGCTGCTACTGTTGTTGCTGCTGCTTCTGCTGCTTCTGTTGATACTGTTGCTGCTGTTTCTGCTGCTACTGCTACTGCTGCTTATGCTGCTACTGATGCATCTGCTGCTACTTCTGCTGCTACTGTTGTTGCTGCTGCTGCTGCTGCTGCTTCTGCTGCTTCTGTTGCTACTGTTGCTGCTACTGATGCAGCTGCTGCTGCTGCTACTGTTGCTTCTGCTGCTGCTGCTGTTGTTGCTGCTGCTGCTTCTGCTGCTACTGTTGTTGCTGCTGCTTCTGTTGTTGGTTGCTGATACGGCTACTGATGCAGCTGCTGCTGCTGCTGCTACTGATGTTGCTGCTGCTGCTACTGATGTTGTTGCTGCTGCTGCTGCTTCCTGCTGCTGCTGCTGCTCACGCTGCTGCCTGCTGCTGCTACTGCTGCGCTGCCTGCTGCTGCCTGCTGCAGCTTGCGTTGCTGCTGTCTGCACTGCTGCTGCTCTGCTTTGCTGTTGCTGCTGCGCTGCTGCTGCTACTCTGCTGCTGCTGCTGCTGCCTGCTACTGCTGCTGCTGCTACTCTGCTGCTGCTGCTGCACTGCTGCTGCCTGCTGCTACTGCTGCTGCTAACTGCTGCTGCCTGCTGCTCACTGATGCAGCTGCTGCTGCTGTTGTTGTTGTTGCTGTTGCTACTGTTGCTGCTGCTGCTGCTGTTATTGTTGATGCTGCTGCTGCTGCTGCTTCTACTGCTGCTGCTGCTGCTGCTGTTGTTGTTGTTGCTGC
>WNWK01004746.1:0-30796 GCA_009830355.1 Cherax destructor
AGTTAAAGATAGTTATGTTATTGTTGGCTTTGAGTAGTGTTTTAGCCTGTTCTGCTGTGTAGTAATGACAGTAGTTGTTGTTAGGTTCATGTAAGTCATTTAATAAGAGGTTGATATCAGGATCAATGTTTGGAATCATAAGATTTAGTGTGATTCTATAATTAAACTTAAAAAAAGAACAATGTAAGAAGACTTAAGAATAGGACAATGCAAAAGGAGTTCTTGGCATGTGAGTTAGTACTTTGTATATGTTTACAAAAATGAATAAATGAGCTAAGGTAGTCAATTTACAGCTAAAAGAATCTAAAACTATAGCACCTGAGTTAGTTAATTAGACAAATGTTTATATAGGAGTGTGATTCTAGAACAAGACTTAAGAACAATGAATAATGCTAAATTTAAAAATATGATATCTGATGAATTGATTTTACTAACTATTGGATTAACACTCTTTTGAACAAAAGTTACAGAGATTTAGGATATATCTTTTCAATGTAATTGAATTAATATTTAACTAGCTAATTGAACTGGTAGGAAAATTAATGACTAATATTAAGTTATTATGGAACAAATATTTAGATTCAGTATTACACTAATTGTGAATAAAGAATTTATTAAAGGCAATACTATAAAGAAAATGAAAGTAATCTATTATAGGAGAATAAAGTGCTAAAGTGTACAAAAGTAAAATATATTAACCCTTTGGGGGTCGACAGGCCTTCTCAGGAAAGTGTTCCTGAGGTCGAAAATTTTTGGGAAAAAAAAAAATTAATTTTTTCTTATGAAATGATAGAGAATCTTTTCCGATCATAACGCCACCAAAATTATGAAATTTGATCGAAAACTAACGGAATTATGCTTTCGCGAACTTAGCGGTAGCCATGACACTTACGCATCGGCGATTTTGAGCCCTCTTTTCGACAAATTCCAATGTTTCAGTCTCCAAAAATTATAGCTATTTCGCTAGAACTACATTTCTTCTATCTATTGAGTACACGAAACCGCCTATTTACCAATTTCATCTACCCAAAATAGTGGTCAGAATATGGCAATTTTCCAATTTCACACAAATTTCAAACGATGCAAATTTCAAAATAGGGTCCAGAGTAAACAAGGCAGACATTCCTGGCACTAAAATAACATGTTCTCTGTTCATTAGTCACGTCTCCAGGCCCCTGTTCCATTACTTTTGCTTTTCATTTTGAATTTTTATTGTCACAAAAAATAGAAGATTTACTGTTATGTATACAACTGCATCATTGTAAAAATGGTATAAATAATATCAGAGCACTAGTGCATGAATATAAGATTCGCCAGTTGATGTGTATTGGAGGCATGGTGTGATTTATTTACTCTTGAACATCGTCAAAAATCGAACATTTTTGCTACTTTGAGCTCAATTTCAAGGTACTTGTCATTGTCATACCAATCAAAATCATCTCTATTTCTGTAATATATCTTCCATTCTATCAAATGAGACCAAGAAAACGAGAATACATCAATAAAAAACCATACGAAAATCGACTGCAAAGTCGCTGTTTTAATCGAAAACGGTCAGAGTTTTTTTTCTCATTATGCAGTGTGTACTGCAGGATTTTTTACTGCGCACACTGACCACACAGACCCATTCTTTCATATGTATGCCTACCAGACGTTTTCTGCTTAAATTGAGGCCGCTAGAATTTGGGCGTACTAGTACGGCACCAACCCCTGCTCGTAAAACGTACTAGTACGGCACCGACCCCCAAAGGGTTAATAGTAAAAAATGTCTAGAAACAAAATTTTAGGCAGTTAAGGTGATCAATAATATATAGAAATGAGGTTGAGAAAAGGATAAAAGGTAAATACAATTTTTAAATTAAGGTGATTAAAAGTAAATATAACTTGTAAGCAATTAAGCTGATCAGAATAGAAATGTGGTTTGAAAAAAGGGCACAAATAAAAACTATGTATTTAAAAATAAAAATAACACTATATGGCAAAAATAGTCATCAAAGGATAGACAAATATTAAATGAGGTAGATGAGTAAAAAATGTCTTGAAACAAAATTTTAGGCAGTTAAGGTGATCAATAATATATAGAAATGAGGTTGGAGAAAAGGATAAAAGGTAAATACAATTTTTTAGCAATTAAGGTGATTAAAAGTAAATATAACTTGTAAGCAATTAAGCTGATCAGAATATATAGAAATGTGGTTTGAAAAAAGGGCACAAATAAAAACTATGTATTTAAAAATAAAAATAACACTATATGGCAAAAATAGTCATCAAAGAATAGACAAATATTAAATGAGGTAGATGAGCAAAACATACACTATACGTAGGGTATTGGTTTGGACATTGTATTTAGACAGTCTGTAATATTTGCATCCCTAAGGAATCTTGATAGTTCATTCTCATTTGTGATAGTATATAACTGACCTACACTTGTTTTCTTCACTAGAATTTTCCCATCACGGGTGAAACATTGGTGGATTTTATCATTATTCTCTCGCTTAAGTTTTCTGATTCTATACAAGAGGTTCTGACGTTTTTTGGTCAGACATTCGTTTATGTATACCTGTTTCCTGGCTGTAATAGATGATTTAATTAGATCTGTTTTCCTGTCATGTGTTGTGAATCTAATCATAACACTTTTTCTACCATGGGACCCTAGTAATCGTGCTTCTTTTATTTCTGTCACTGGTACATTAACTTTTATTTGATCTTTTATGATCTGTATGGTAATGTCTTTACTGTTTGCTTGGGTCATATCACCGGGAAAGAATGGACTGTTCACTATTACTGCGTCTGATAACTTATCTTGTTCAGTTTTTTCCTCTTGTAGTGCAAAGTAGTCATTAAACTGGTTATCCATGTTGTTCTTCCACTCCTTTACTGCTTCCTCAACCTTTGTGTTTATAGATGTTATCTGTTCAGTGTGGCTATCAATGACAGTTTGGAGGGTTTTGCCAAGGTCAGTCATTCCAGATGTTGTTAACTTTTGTTCAAGGCTGAGGATTTTGTTTTCAAGTTGTCATCCTGGTATCTTGTTGATGAAGTGTTTTACGTTGGTCCATATTTTCATTAATTAATTTGATGTATGACTTTAGAGTATCTGGATCATTCGTCATACCTGAGAGATTATCTGGGGTGAAACCAGTGAAGGGGGAGCTTGTGAGGGAGGCAGCCATGTTTGTTGTTGATGCGTCGCCCTGGGTAGTGGTGAGGGGGGTGGAGGTTGTACCGGCGTCCTGGGTAGACAAGTTGATTTGTAGATTTCTTCGTGTTTTTTTGCTGATATGGGAATGGGTCCTTCTGATGTTACGCCTCATTTTATCACAGTTGTCGTAGAAGTTGATGTGGCAAGAAGAAGCTGTAGGCTGGTAGCTGTAGGCTGGTAAGCGTTTGTGTGGCAGCGGGGTGGTGCTTTGGGTTTGAGGGGCAGTCTTCCTTTAATCGTCAGTTTATTTGGTTTGTCGGTCTCATTGCTGGTATTCTTGGGTCATTGTGGATGCTACGTTGGTTAGTGCAGTTTTGCTTGCAGCTAGGTCATCATAGGAGCATTGATAAGCTCTGGGTGTTGAGTAAAGTACGTACAGAGCTTGAATGCTGCTGCCGCTGCCGCCGCTGCTGCTAAGCACAAAGGAGCGCAAGGAAGTTGCACGCAAATCTTGTCAAGACAATGCCTGCAACCAGTGGTGAGGCGAGTGATTTTAAAGCCAGCAAAGGCTGGTTTGACAGGTTTAAGAAACGTAGTGGCATACAGTGTTGTGAGGCATGGTGAGACAGCCAGCTCAGACAAACGTGCAGCTGAAAAATTTGTGCAGGAATTCCAGGGGTTTATAGACACTGAAAAATTTGAACCCCAACAAGTGTTTAATTGTGATGAAACAGGCAGGCCTGTTTTGGAAGAAAATGCCCAACAGGACCTTCATTACTCAGGAGGAAAAGGCACAGCCAGGACACAAGCCTATGAAAGACAGGCTAACTCTTATAATGTGTGCCAATGCCAGTGGTGATTTTAAAGTAAAGCCTTTACTGGTGTATCACTCAGAAAATCCCAGACCCTTCAAGAAACACAGTGTTGACAAGAATAATTTGTGTGTGCATTGGAAGGCTAACACCAAGGCATGGGTCACTACGGAGATTTTCAAGGAATGGGTGACTGGAGTGTTTGGCCCTAGTGTGAAGAAATACCTCCTGGAAAAGAAATTGCCACTCAAGTGCCTCCTGGTACTGGACAATGCTCCTGCTCATCCTCACAACTTGCAAGAGTTGTTGCCTGATGAGTTCAGTTTCATCACAGTGAAGTTCTTGCCTCCTAACACCACTCCTCTCATCCAGCCCATGGACCAGCAGGTCATTGCAAACTTCAAGAAACTGTACACCAAAGCAGTGTTTCAGAAGTGCTTTAATGTGACCAATGACTCTGAATTGACCCTAAGAGAGTTCTGGAAAGATCACTTCAATATCGTGCATTGCATACGCCTTATAGGTAAGGCTTGGGAGGAAGTGACTTCCAGGACTTTGAACTCTGCTTGGAGACCACTGTGGCCGGATTGTTTTGAAAAGAGGGATTTTGAAGGATTTGAGGCTGACCCTGACGACCCTGTGCCTGTTGTGGAACATGTTGTGGAAGATATTGTGGCATTGGGGAACAGCCTGGGGTTGGAGGTGAGTGGTGAGGATGTGGAAGAGTTGGTGGAGGAGCACAGGATAGAGCTAACAACTGAAGAGCTGCAAGACCTTCATCTGGAACAGCAACAGACCACAGCTGAGGTTATTGCTTCACAGGAGGAGGAAGAGAGAGTGAAGAAGGTGCCTTCTTCAGAGATTAAGGAAATTTGTTCAATGTGGAATAAGGTGCAGACATTTGTTGAAAGACACCACCCTGAGCAAGCTGAAATGTGCCTTCTGTGCAACCAGTTCAGTGACAGAGCCATGTTGCACTTCAGGAAAGTGTTGAAGAGTTGCCAGAAACAAGAGAACTGTGGACAGTTACTTCACCAGGCAGGGGTCTAGTGACTCTCAAGCTGGTCCTAGTGGCATTAAAAGACCAAGAAGGGAAGTAACCCCAGAGAGGGACTTGTTACCTGAACTCCTTTTGGAGGGGGATTCCCCTTCCAACCACTAACACCCTGCCCCTGTCATCATCCCTATCTTCCAGATGCCTGCAAGTCTCTTCAATAAAGGTAAGTAAATGTTATTTATATTTTATTTTTGGTGAATATTTTTTTGTGGAATGGATTAATTGTATTTACATTATTTCTTATGGGAAATAAGGGTTCGGATTACGAAAGGTTCGGGTTAAGAAATAGCTCCTGGAACGGATTAATTTCGTTAACTGGGGGTCCACTGTACACTCAAACATAAACCCTCCACTCAAACTTCTCCTCACCAACCTTAACAGGACGCACGACCATAACACAAGACACAGATCAATTTTTGATGTACCCCGTGTCCATATCACACTGTGTAAAAACTATGCACATAAAGGGCCCCAAAATTTTGAATTCATTTCCAGTATATAAAGTAACCCGGTCTGAACATCAATTTAAGACTCTTCTAAAAAACCACCTACTCACCCTAAACTAAATTCTCAATACAGTGGTCCCTCGGTTTTTGCCGAAAATTCGTTCCAGAATGCTGCTCAAGTGCCATTATCGAACGAATTTAGTTCCTTAAGAAATAATGTCACGTAGGTTAGTCTATTTCAGACCCCCAAAAATACACTTGCAACAGCACTTAAGAAAATACACTTACATAAATGTTCGAGTTTGGAGATGCACGAAAACCGAGGGACCACTGTACTCAGTACAGTGGTACCTCTACTTACGAGCAGCTCCCAACTCGAACAATTATGTAAGTGTATTTTTGTAGGTGCTTTTGTAAGTGTATTTTTGGGGGTCTGAAATGGATTAACCTAATTTTCATTATTTCTTATGGGAAAAAATTCCTTTGGTATTGGCACTTGAATAGCCATCTGGATCGAATTAAGCTAATAAGTAGAGGTACCACTGTATTTAATTTTACCAAAAAATCTCCCAATTACCTAAATCTTAAAACTTCAAAATTAGATGCCCAAAGTTCATACATTACTTAATACTATATGGTAGTATAAATACCTGCCCAAAACAATGCTGCTTTACACCCAATTGTAGCATTCTCATACTGTAAACTACTTTCAACAATTCACAATGTTTTTTTTTTTTTTTTTTATTAACACATCGGCCGATTCCCACCAAGGCAGGGTGGCCCGAAAAAGAAAAACTTTCATCATCATTCACTCCATCACTGTCTTGCCAGAGGGGTGCTTTAACACTACAGTTATAAAACTGCAACTGCAAGTGCAGACACTGTACATCCCATCTCCAGGACTCAAGTCCGGCTTGCCGGTTTCCCTGAATCCCTTCATAAATGTTACTGTGCTCACACTCCAACAGCACGTCAAGTATTAAAAACCATTTGTCTCCATTCACTCCTATCAAATATGCTCATGCATGCTTGCTGGAAATGTTATATTCCCATAATATAATATAAATATTTAGGTAGTAGGTTGGTAGACAGCAACCACCCAGGGAGGTACTACCATCCTGCCAGGTGACTGTGAAACAGAAACCTGAAACTGTTTTACATGATGGTAGGATTGCTGGTGTCTTTTTTTCTGTCTCATAAACATGAAAGATTTCAGGTACGTCTTGCTACTTCTACTTACACTTAGGTCACACTACGCAAACATGTACACGTGTATGTATACACACTCATCTGAGTTTTCTTTGATTTTATCTTAATAGTTCTTGTTCTTATAATTTTTCCTTTTCCTTTCATATCCATGGGGAAGTGGAATAAGAATCTTTCCTCTGTAAGCCATGCGTGTTGTAAAAGTCAACTAAAAGGCCAGGAACAATGGGCTAGTAACCCCTTTTCCTGTATAGCTTACTAAAAAGAAAAAGAAGAAAACCGTCAAAGTGGGATGTTTGAATGTGCGTGGATGTTGTGCGAATGATAAGAGAGAGATGATTGTAGATGTTATGAATGAAAAGAAGCTGGATGTCCTGGCTTTAAGTGAGACAAAGCTGAAGGGGGTAGGAGAGTTTCAGTGGGGAGAAATAAATGGGATTAGGTCAGGGGTTTCAAATAGAGTTAGAGCTAAAGAAGGAGTGGCAATAATGTTGAATAATCAGTTATGGCAGGTAAAGAAGGAATATAAATGTATAAATTCAAGGATTATGTGGAGTAAAATAAAGGTTGGATGTGAAAAGTGGGTTATAGTAAGTGTTTATGCACCTGGAGAAGAGAGAAGTGTAGAGGAGAGAGAGAGATTTTGGGAAATGTTGAGTGAGTGTGTGGGGAGTTTTGAACCAAGTGAGAGAGTAATTGTGGTTGGGGATCTTAATGCTAAAGTGGGTAAAAATGTTGTGGAGGGAGTAGTAGGTAAATTTGGGGTGCCAGGGGTAAATGTAAATGGGGACCCATTAATTGAGCTATGTGTAGAAAGAGGTTTGGTAATAAGTAATACATATTTTATGAAAAAGAGGATAAATAAATTTACAAGGTATGATATAGCACGTAAGGAAAGTAGTTTGTTGGATTATGTATTGGTGGATAAAAGGTTGATGGGTAGGCTTCAAGATGTACATGTTTATAGAGGGGCAACAGATATATCAGATCATTATTTGGTTGTAGCTACAGTTAGAGTAAAAGGTAGATGGGACAAAAAGAAAATGGCAACAGCAAGTAAGAGAGAGGTAAAAGTGTATAAACTAAGGGAGGAGGAAGTTAGGGTGAGATATAAGCAACTATTGGCAGAAAGGTGGGATAGTGCAAGTATGAGTAGTGGGGGGGTTGAAGAGAGTTGGGATAGTTTTAAAAATGCAGTATTAGAATGTGGGGCAGAAGTTTGTGGCTATAGGAGGGTGGGTGCAGGAGGAAAGAGGAGTGAGTGGTGGAATGAAGAAGTAAAGTATGTGATAAAAGAGAGAAAGGTAGCTTATGAGAGGTTTTTACAAAACAGAAGTGTTAATAGAAGAGCAGAGTATGTGGAGAGTAAAAGAAAGGTGAAGAGAGTGGTGAGAGAGTGCAAAAGAAGAGCGGATGAAAGAATGGGAGAGGCTTTGTCAAGAAATTTTGCGGAAAACAAGAAAAATTTTTGGAGTGAGATAAACAAGGTAAGAAAGCCTAGGAAACAAATGGATTTATCAGTTAACCCTTTCAGGGTCCAAGGGGGGTCTCCGAAACTCGTTCTCAGGGTCCAAGAATTTAAAAAAATAAAAAATTATTTTTTCTTATGAAATGATAGAGAATCTTTTTCCGATCATAACGCCACAAAAATTATGAAATTTGATCGAAAACTAATGGAATTATGCTTTCGCGAAGTTAGCGGTAGCCATGACACTTACACATCGGCGATTTTGCCCACTTTGAGCACTATTTTCAGCAAATTCCAATGTTTGTCAACAAAAATTATAGCTATTTCGCTAGAACTCCATTTCTTCTATCGATTGAGTACAAGAAACCGCCTATTTACCAATTACAACTACCCAAAATAGTGGTCAGAAAATGGCAATTTGGCCAATTTCACACAAATTTCAAACGATGGCAATTTCAAAATAGGGTCCAGAATAAACAAGGCAGACATTCCTGGTACTAAAATAACGTCTTCTCTGTTCATTAGTCACTTTTCCAGGCCCCTCTTACATTACTTTTGCTTTTCATTTTGAATTTTTATTCTCACAAAAAAATAGAAGATTTACTGTTATGTATACAACTGAATCATTGTAAAAATGATATAAATAATATTAGAGCACTTGTGCATGAATATTAGACTCGCCAGTTGATGTGTATTGGATGCATGGTGTGATTTGTTTACTCTTGAACATCGTCAAAAATCGAACATTTTCGCTACTTTGAGCTCAATTTCAAGGTACTTATCATTGTCAAACCAATCAAAATCATCTCCATTTCTGTAATATATCTTCCATTCTATCAAATGAGACCAGGAAAACGAGAATACATCAATAAATACCATACGAAAATAGACTGCAAAGTCGCTGTTTTAAACCAAAAACACGGTCAGAGTTTTTTTTTCCTCATTATGCACTGTGTGGTGCAGGAATTTTTTTATACTGCACACACTGACCGCACAGACCCATTCTATCACATCTAGGCCTAACAGCCTGTTTCTGCTTGATTTGAGGGTGTTAGAATTTAGGCGTACTAGTACGTCAATAACCCCAGGGCGTAAGCCGTACTAGTACGTCAATAACCCTGAAAGGGTTAAAAACAGAGTAGGGGAGTTAGTAGATGGGGAGCTGGAGGTATTGGGTAGATGGCGGGAATATTTTGAGGAACTTTTAAATGTCAATGAAAAAAGGGAAGCGGTAATTTCATGTACTGGCCAGGGAGGTACAACATCGTTTAGGAGTGAAGAAGAGCAGGATGTGAGTGTGGGGGAGGTGCGTGAGGCATTACGTAGAATGAAAGGGGGTAAAGCAGCTGGAACTGACGGGATCATGACAGAAATGTTAAAAGCAGGGGGATATAGTGCTGGAGTGGTTGGTATTTTTGTTTAATAAATGTATGAAAGAGGGAAGGTACCTAGGGATTGGCAGAGAGCATGTATACTTCCTTTATATAAAGGGAAGGGGGATAAAAGAGAGTGTAAAAATTAAAGGGGAATAAGTTATGATGTTATGAATGAAAAGAAGTTGGATGTCCTGGCCCTAAGCGAAACAAAGCTGAAGGGGGTAGGCGAGTTTCAGTGGGGAGAAATAAATGGGATTAAGTCAGGAGTATCTGAGAGAGTTATAGCTAAGGAAGGGGTAGCAATAATGCTGAAGGATCAGTTATGGAAGGAAAAGAGGGAATATGAATGTGTAAATTCAAGGATTATGTGGATTAAAATAAGGGTCGGATGCGAAAAGTGGGTCATAATAAGCGTGTATGCACCTGGAGAAGAGAGGAGTGTAGAGGAGAGAGAGAGATTTTGGGAGATGTTAAGCGAATATTCGTATAGGAACTTTTGAACCAAATGAGAGAGTAATTGTGGTAGGGGACCTAAATGCTAAAGTGGGAGAAACATGCAGAGAGGGTGTAGAGTAGGTAAGTTTGGGGTGCCAGGTGTAAATGATAATGGGAGCCCTTTGATTGAACTTTGTATAGAAAGGGGTTTAGTTATAGGTAATACATATTTTAAGAAAAAGAGGATAAATAAGTATACAAGATATGATGTAGGCGTAATGACAGTAGTTTGTTGGACTATGTATTGGTAGATAAAAGACTGTTGAGTAGACTTCAGGATGTCATGTTTATAGAGGGCCACAGATATATCAGATCACTTTTTAGTTATAGCTACAGTGGGAGTAAAAGGTAGATGGGATACAAGGAAAATAGAATCAGTAAGTAAAAGAGAGGTGAAGGTTTATAAACTAAAAGAGGAGGCAGTTAGGGTAAGATATAAACAACTATTGGAGGATAGATGGGCTAGTGAGAGTGTAGGCAATGGGGTCGAAAATGTATGGGGTAGATTTAAAAATGTAGTGTTAGAGTGTTCAGCAGAAGTTTGTGGTTACAGGCGAGTGGGTGCGGAGGGAAGAGGAGCGATTGGTGGAATGATGATGTAAAAAGAGTAGTAAGGGAGAAAAAGTTAGCATATGAGAGGTTTTTACAAAGTAGAAGTGATGCAAGGAGGGAAGAGTATATGGAGAGAAAAAGAGAGGTTAAAGAGTGGTGAAGCAATGTAAAAGAGAGCAGATGAGAGAGTGGGTGAGATGTTATCAGCAAATTTTGTTGAAAATAAGAAAAAGTTTTGGAATGAGATTAATAAGTTGAGGAAGCCTAGAGAACAAATGGATTTGACAGTTAAAAATAGGAGAGGAGAGTTATTAAATTGAGAGTTAGAGGTATCGGGAAGATGGAGAGAATATTTTGAGGATTTGTTAAATGTTGATGAAGACAGGGAAGCTGTGATTTCGTGTGTAGGGCAAGGAGGAATAACATCTTGTAGGAGTGTGGAAGAGCCAGTTGTGGGTGTAGGGAAGTTCGTGAGGCAGTGGGTAGAATGAAAGGGGTAAGGCAGCTGGGATTGATGGGATAAAGATAGAAATGTTAAAAGCAGGTGGGGATATAATTTTGGAGTGGTTGGTGCTATTATTTAATAAATGTATGGAAGAGGGTAAGGTACCTAGGGATTGGCAGAGAGCGTGTATTGTTCCTTTGTATAAAGGCAAAGGGGACAAAAGAGAGTGCAAAAATTATAGGGGAATAAGTCTGTTGAGTGTACCTGGTAAAGTGTATGGTAGAGTTATTATTGAAAGAATTAAGAGTAAAACAGAAAGCAGGATAGCAGATGAACAAGGGGGCTTTAGGAAAGGTAGGGGTGTGTAGACCAAGTGTTTACAGTGAAACATATAGGTGAACAGTATTTGGATAAGGGTAAAGATGTTTTTGTGGCATTTATGGATTTGGAAAAGGCGTATGATAGGGTAGATAGGGGGGCAATGTGGCAGATGTTGCAGGTGTATGGAATAGGAGGAAGGTTACTGAAAGCAGTGAAGAGTTTTTATGAGGATAGTGAGGCTCAGGTTAGAGTGTGTAGGAGGGAAGGGGACTATTTCCCAGTAAAAGTGGGCCTTAGACAAGGATGTGTGATGTCACCGTGGTTGTTCAATATATTTATAGATGGGGTTGTAAGAGAAGTGAATGCGAGGGTCTTGGCAAGAGGTGTTGGGCTAAAAGATAAAGAAGCAAATACAAAGTGGGAGTTGTCACAGTTGCTTTTTGCTGATGACACTGTGCTTTTGGGAGATTCTGAAGAGAAGTTGCAGAGGTTGGTGGTTGAATTTGGTAGGGTGTGTAAAAGAAGAAAATTGAAAGTGAATATAGGAAAGAGTAAGGTGATGAGGATAACAAAAGAATAGGTGACGAAAGATTGGATATCAGATTGGAGGGAGAGAGTATGGAGGAGGTGAATGTATTCAGATATTTGGGAGTGGACATGTCGGCAGATGGGTCTATGAAGGATGAGGTGAATCATAGAATTGATGAGGGAAAAGGGTGAGTGGAGCACTTCGAGTCTGTGGAGACAAAGAACCTTGTCCATGGAAGTAAAGAGGGAATGTATGAGAGTATAGTTATACCAACGCTCTTATATGGGTGTGAAGCATGGGTGATGAATGTTGCAACGAGGAGAAGACTGGAGGCAGTGGAGATGTCATGTCTGAGGTCAATGTGTGGTGTGAATATAATGCAGAGAATTCGGAGTTTGGAAATTAGGAGGTGGTGTGGGATTACCAAAACGATTGTCCAGAGAGCTGAGGAGGGGTTGTTGAGGTGGTTTGGACATGTAGAGAGAATGGAACGAGACAGAGTGACTTCGAGAGTGTATAAATCTGTAGTGGAGGGAAGGCGGGGTAGGGTCGGCCTAGGAAAGGTTGGAGGGAGGGGTAAAGGAAGTTTTGTGTGCGAGGGCTTGGACTTCCAGCAAGCATGTGTGAGCGTATTTGATAGGAGTGAATGGAGGCATATGGTTTTAATACTTGACGTGCTGTTGGAGTGTGAGCAAAGTAACATTTATGAAGGGATTCAGGAAACCGGCAGGCCGGACTTGAGTTCTGGAGATGGGAAGTACAGTGCCGGCACTCTGAAGGAGGGGTGTTAATGTTGCAGTTTTATAACTGTAGTGTAAAGCACCCTTCTGGCAAGACAGTGATGGAGTGAATGATGATGAAAGTTTTTCTTTTCGGGCCACCCTGCCTTGGTGGAATCGGCCGATGTGTTAAAAAAAAAAAAAGTTTACTGAGTATACCAGGTAAAGTGTATGGCAGGGTTATTATTGAAAGAATTAGAGGTAAGACAGAGAGTAGGATTGCAGATGAGCAAGGAGGCTTTAGAGTGGGTAGGGGATGTGTAGATCAAGTGTTTACAGTGAAGCATATATGTGAACAGTATTTAGATAAAGGTAGAGAAGTTTTTATTGCATTTATGGATTTAGAAAAGGCATATGATAGAGTGGATAGTGGAGCAATGTGGCAAATGTTGCAAGTGTATGGAATAGGTAGTAAGTTACTGAAGGCTGTAAAGAGTTTTTGAGGATAGTGAGGCTCAGGTTAGGGTGTGTAGGAGAGAGGAGAGTACTTCCGGTAAAAGTAGGTCTTAGACAGGGATGTGTAATGTCACCATGGTTGTTTATAGATGGGGTTGTAAAAGAAGTAAATGCTAGGGTGTTGTGGAGAGGGGTGGGATTAAATTATGGAGAATTAAATGCAAAATGGGAGTTGACACAGTTACTTTTTGCTGGTGATACTGTGCTTATGGGAGATTCTAAAGACAAGTTGCAAAGGTTAGTGGACGAGTTTGGGAGAGTGTGTAAAGGTAGAAAGTTAAAAGTGAACATAGATAAGAGTAAGGTGATGAGGGTATCAAACGATTTAAATAAAGAAAATTGGATATCACATTGGAGAGAGGGATTATGGAAGAAGTAAATGTTTTCAGATATTTGGGAGTTGACGTGTCAGCGGATGGGTTTATGAAGGATGAGGTTAACCATAGAATTGATGAAGGAAAAAGGTGAGTGGTGCATTGAGGTATCTGTGGAGACAAAAACGTTATCTATGGAGGCAAAGAAGGAATGTACGAAAGTATAGTGGTACCAACACTCTTATATGGGTGTGAAGCATGGGTTGCAAATGCTGCAGCAAGGAGGAGGCTGGAGGCAGTGGAGATGTCCTGTCTAAGGGCAATGTGTGGTGTAAATATTATGCAGAAAATTCGGAATGTGGAAATTAGGAGAAGGTGTGGAGTTACTAAAAGTATTAGTCAGAGGGCTGAAGAGGGGTTGTTGAGGTGGTTTGGTCATTTAGAGAGAATGGATCAAAGTAGAATGACTTGGAGAGCGTATAAATCTGTAGGGAAGGAAGGCGGGTAGGGGTCGTCCTAGAAAAGGTTGGAGGGAAGGGGTAAAGGAGGTTTTGTGGGCGAGGGCTTGGACTTCCAGCAAGCATGTGTGAGCGTGTTAAATAGGAGTGAATGGAGACAAATGGTTTTGGGACATGACGATCTGTTGGAGTGTGAACAGGGTAACATTTTGTGAAGGGATTCAGGGAAACCAGTTAATTGATTTAGTTGGACTTGGGTCCTGGAAATGGGAAGTACAATGCCTGCACTTTAAAGGAGGGGTCTGAGATAGTGACAGCTGGGAGGGACTATTCTCAGCTGTCGTATCTGAGCTCCTCTGCAAAGACAGTGATTATGTATGAGTGTGGTGAAAGTGTTGAATGATGATGAATTTTTGTCTTTTGGGCCACCCTGCTTCGGTGGGAGACGGCCGACTTGTTGAAAAAAAAAAAAAAATTACTATTGATATAAACAGCCTGCAAAATACTTTCAACTTGTCCCAATGTAATATCCCCAGATTGTAATTTGAGTAAACTTACTGTCTGCTATAAATAAAAACAGATGTACAACTTAAACAAGCTATGATAATTTTCTCTGGTATTAAGTAGTCTGTAAGCCATTAAATTTAGTCTGCCCATAATGCCATGGCATGATAGTGGCTCTCCTTGCACTGCAACTCATTATTGTAATTACATAACCTCAATGTAAACTTGCAATGAAATAAAAATTTGTATTTGTATTGGGGAATTCCATGGGGTTTGATGTGAGTGGCCAGGATGTGGAAGAGTTGGTGGAGGACCACAATGAAGAGCTAACCACTGAAGAGCTGCAAGAGCTTCATCTGCAACAGCAACATAGCACAGCTGAGGAAATTGCTTCAGAGGAGGAGGAAGAGAGGGAAGAAGGTGCCTTCTTCAGAGATTAAGGAGATTTGTGCAATGTGGAGCAGGGTGCAAACATTTATGGAGGAACATCACCCTAATAAAGCTGTTACAGGCCATGTGCGACATGTTCAATGACAATCTCATGTCCCATTTTAGGAAATTTTAAAGAGACGCCAGAAACAGAGCTGTCTGGAACAATTTTTGAGCGACAGGGGTCCAGTGACTCTCAAGCTGATCCTAGTGGCATTAAAAAACAAAGAAGGGAAGTAACCCTGGAAAAGGACTTGGTACCTGAAGTCTTTATGGAAGGGATTCCCTTCCAAACAGTAATATCTCCATCCTCTCCCTCCTCCCGTCTTCCATACACTTAAAAGTCTTCAATAAAGGTAAGTGTCATGTTATTATTGTTTTATTCTTCATGTCTCATAGTTTTCTGTGTATGTAAATCTATATTTCATGTAAACAAATATTTTTTTTTTAATACTTTTGGGTGTAAAATGGATTAATTGGATTTACATTATTTCTTATGGGGAAAATGGTTTCGCAAATCGTAAATTTCACCTTTAGTCAGACTCTCTGGAACGGATTAATTACGATAATCGAGGATCCACTGTATATTCCAGCAGACCATAAATGGTCCAGGTAATATTTTCTTTTGACTTGTGTCTTAATGTCTTCTATTGCTCAGAAAATCCTCTCCAAGGAGGCTTTCCTTCAGGCTGTAATTTATTGTACTGCAAGTATTTATGTTGCTTCTGTTACTAAAGAAGCAATATCAGTGAGTGTGCATGGGTAAAAATGGTGGATGGGGGGAAGGTGTGTCTGACCTTAGCTGCTGTTACTAGCATGCAGGTGTTCATGTCTACCCCTTTGGAGAGATTGCTCTTGGGACCACCCTCTTGTTAATGGTTAAGTTTCTAGGATGAGAAACTTGAGAAAGGGGGTCTTTGCACCAGCTAGTTTGAGAATTGATGATTGGAACTTCCAATGCGAGTGTCAAAACTGCTGAGGGTTTGACCATCTACCTAAGCACCAGTACTTTCAGTGTCTGCTTAATGACCTGTTCACAGTTGAGAGTCAGTGACCCTCTTAGAAGTGCTGTAAGCCTTGTAGCTTCATTTTTTTTTTAAAGTAAGTACAGTAGTGTACTTTATAATACAAGGTTAAGTCAGTTTAGAATGTATTTACCCTTTATTTGGCCAGCTTAATTCTTGGCTTGTACAGTGGTACCTCTACTTACGAGCAAAATTTGTTCCAGTCGAAGGAATTTTTTCCCATAAGAAGTTCAAGTTTTGAGCTGCTCGTAAGTAGAGGTACCACTGTACTCATTAGTACTGTTAGCATTGGACTAAAAAATGACAACTCTTGTACAGTGTAAATGCCACAAAAAAAAGAAAAATAGCAGATTTGTGACTATGGGTTTAGCAGTACCTGAAAACTAATAAAAAAATTGTCTTACAGTTACAGCTAGACAAGGACTTCATGAAGGATGAGGAGATTCACATGCACTTTCCAGCGGGAGCTATCAATAAAGATGGGCCCTCTGCAGGAGTTACTATACTTACTGTATTAGTATCGCTGCTTTCCAACCGATGTGTTCGTTCTGATGTGGCGATGACTGGAGAAATTACTCTTAATGGAGTTGTATTGCCAGTAAGTCATCTTACATTATATAAGAATCCCTGATTAGATACCTATACTGTATCACTATATGGATATAGGGCATTGTAGGACATTGGTAGCCATTTTAGGAACTACTTATTCATTTATCAGTAGAAGGGAGGGTTTGTGTCTGTGCATGCTGGAGTGACAACAGATTTCTGGCCTAAGTAGTTGTTTTGCAAGAACCCTATTTTCTGAGGTGTTTAGGCCCTTTGATTGAACTTTGTATAGAAAGGGGTTTAGTTATAGGTAATACATATTTTAAGAAAAAGAGGATAAATAAGTATACAAGATATGATGTAGGGCGTAATGACAGTAGTTTGTTGGACTATGTATTGGTAGATAAAAGACTGTTGAGTAGACTTCAGGATGTACATGTTTATAGAGGGGCCACAGATATATCAGATCACTTTTTAGTTATAGCTACAGTGGGAGTAAAAGGTAGATGGGATACAAGGAAAATAGAATCAGTAAGTAAGAGAGAGGTGAAGGTTTATAAACTAAAAGAGGAGGCAGTTAGGGTAAGATATAAACAACTATTGGAGGATAGATGGGCTAGTGAGAGTGTAGGCAATGGGGTCGAAGATGTATGGGGTAGATTTAAAAATGTAGTGTTAGAGTGTTCAGCAGAAGTTTGTGGTTACAGGCGAGTGGGTGCGGAGGGAAGAGGAGCGATTGGTGGAATGATGATGTAAAGAGAGTAGTAAGGGAGAAAAGTTAGCATATGAGAGGTTTTTACAAAGTAGAAGTGAAGCAAGGAGGGAAGAGTATATGGAGAGAAAAAGAGAGGTTAAAAGAGTGGTGAAGCAATGTAAAAAGAGAGCAAATGAGAGAGTGGGCGAGATGTTATCAGCAAATTTTGTTGAAAATAAGAAAAAGTTTTGGAATGAGATTAATAAGTTGAGGAAGCCTAGAGAACAAATGGATTTGACAGTTAAAAATAGGAGAGGAGAGTTATTAAATGGAGAGTTAGAGGTATCGGGAAGATGGAGAGAATATTTTGAGGAGTTGTTAAATGTTGATGAAGACAGGGAAGCTGTGATTTCGTGTGTAGGGCAAGGAGGAATAACATCTTGTAGGAGTGTGAAAGAGCCAGTTGTGGGTGTAGGGGAAGTTCGTGAGGCAGTGGGTAGAATGAAAGGAGGTAAGGCAGCTGGTATTGATGGGATAAAGATAGAAATGTTAAAAGCAGGTGGGGATATAGTTTTGGAGTGGTTGGTGCTATTATTTAATAAATGTATGGAAGAGGGTAAGGTACCTAGGGATTGGCAGAGAGCGTGTATTGTTCCTTTGTATAAAGGCAAAGGGGACAAAAGAGAGTGCAAAAATTATAGGGGAATAAGTCTGTTGAGTGTACCTGGTAAAGTGTATGGTAGAGTTATTATTGAAAGAATTAGGAGTAAGACATAAAGCAGGATAGCAGATGAACAAGGGGGCTTTAGGAAAGGTAGGGGGTGTGTAGACCAAGTGTTTACAGTGAAACATATAGGTGAACAGTATTTGGATAAGGGTAAAGATGTTTTTGTGTCATTTATGGATTTGGAAAAGGCGTATGATAGGGTAGATAGGGGGGCAATGTGGCAGATGTTGCAGGTGTATGGAATAGGAGGAAGGTTACTGAAAGCAGTGAAGAGTTTTTATGAGGATAGTGAGGCTCAGGTTAGAGTGTGTAGGAGGGAAGGGGACTATTTCCAGTAAAAGTGGGCTTAGACAAGGATGTGTGATGTCACCGTGGTTGTTCAATATATTTATAGATGGGGTTGTAAGAGAAGTGAATGCGAGGGTCTTGGCAAGAGGTGTGGGACTAAAAGATAAAGAAGCAAATACAAAGTGGGAGTTGTCACAGTTGCTTTTTGCTGATGACACTGTGCTTTTGGGAGATTCTGAAGAGAAGTTGCAGAGGTTGGTGGATGAATTTGGTAGGGTGTGTAAAAGAAGAAAATTGAAAGTGAATATAGGAAAGAGTAAGGTGATGAGGATAACAAAAAGAATAGGTGACAAAAGATTGGATATCAGATTGGAGGGAGAGAGTATGGAGGAGGTGAATGTATTCAGATATTTGGGAGTGGACATGTCAGCAGATGGGTCTATGAAGGATGAGGTGAATCATAGAATTGATGAGGGGAAAAGGGTGAGTGGAGCACTTCGGAGTCTGTGGAGACAAAGAACTTTGTCCATGGAAGTAAAGAGGGAATGTATGAGAGTATAGTTATACCAACGCTCTTATATGGGTGTGAAGCATGGGTGATGAATGTTGCAACGAGGAGAAGGCTGGAGGCAGTGGAGATGTCGTGTCTGAGGTCAATGTGTGATGTGAATATAATGCAGAGAATTCGGAGTTTGGAAATTAGGAGGAGGTGCGGGATTACCAGAACGATTATCCAGAGAGCTGAGGAGGGTTGTTGAGGTGGTTTGGACATGTAGAGAGAATGGAACGAGACAGAGTGACTTCGAGAGTGTATAAATCTGTAGTGGAGGGAAGGCGGGGTAGGGGTCGGCCAAGGAAAGGTTGGAGGGAGGGGGAAAGGAAGTTTTGTGTGCGAGGGCTTGGACTTCCAGCAAGCATGTGTGAGCGTATTTGATAGGAGTGAATGGAGGCATATGGTTTTTAATACTTGACGTGCTGTTGGAGTGTGAGCAAAGTAACATTTATGAAGGGATTCAGGGAAACCGGCAGGCCGGACTTGAGTTCTGGAGATGGGAAGTAAGTGCCGGCACTCTGAAGGAGGGGTGTTAATGTTGCAGTTTTATAACTGTAGTGTAAAGCACCCTCTGGCAAGACAGTGATGGAGTGAATGATGATGAAAGTTTTTCTTTTTCGGGCCACCCTGCCTTGGTGGGAATCAGCCGATGTGTTAATAAAAAAAAAAAAAAAAAATAACTAATATTTTTAGATAATTTTAATTTGGTATGTAAATATCAGCCTGATGATGGCTTTATTAGATTATCCTAGGTTACTAACTCTAAGCTTAGCAAAATCTTCAACTTGCAGGTTGGTGGAATCAAGGAGAAGCTATTGGCAGCTCACCGAGCAGGGCTTACCACTGTTATTATTCCAGCAGCAAATAAGAAGGACCTTGAAGATATTCCAAATTCAGTTTTAGTAAGTTTCATTTATGTAGAGTAAAACTTATTATATACGTTACATTGAGACCTATTTTCATAATGCTACATTAGTACAGTATCATTATTAGTTTTGATTATAATAATAATATTGCTTTTTCATCTAAGTAACAAACTGTTAACTCAGTCTTAAAATACTATGTACATTGATTATTTTTTTTTAACTAGCTGACTCCCACCAAGGCAGGAAACACATTCATCATCATTCATTCAATAGTTGCCTTGCCAGGAGTGTGTAGATATGACAATTCAGATGACCCTTCGAACTTCAATGTCCCCACTTCTCTTTCAGAGTGTGGGCACTGCACTTCAAGAGGAATGGGGACTAAAGTCTGGCTAACCGGTTTTCCTAAATCCCTTAATGAATGTTACCTTCCCCACACTAACAGCATGTCAAGCCACTTACCTCCATTACAATCTAACAGTTGCACAAGCCTACTAGATGTTCAAGCCTCAAGCACTCAAAAGGAGTGAGTGGAGGCAAATGGTTTTTGAGACTTGACAAGCTGTTGGAGTGTGAGCAAGGTAACAGTTTGTGAAGGGATTCAGGGAAACCAATTATTATTATAATTATGGGGGCACTAAACCCGTAGGATTATACAGTGCATGTGGGGGGGTTATGGAAGGTATTCAGACTCAATTCAGAGAACCGGAGCACAGATTCAATTCCTTAGATAAAGAGTCCCTCACCAGCGTCAAGGAACCTCCCTTGAGGGGAGGGAAACCGGTTAGCCGGATTTGAGTCCTGGAGGAGGGAAGTACAGTGCCTGCACTCTAAAAGAGGAGTGGGGATCTTTGCAGTATGGAGGAGCATCTGAACTGTAGTATCTATGTGCCTCTGTCAAGACAGTGATAGTGAATGATAGTGAAAGCATTTCTTTTTGGGTTCACCCTACCTCAGTGGGAGATGGCTGGTGTTAAAAAAATAAATTATCAAAGAGATCAAGGCTGAATTACTAGAGTTTCATGATGAGTGGAATTTATCTACTGAAATAAGAGTAATAGAAATTATAGTATTGTATCAGTGCAAATTAAATGCAGAAATAAATGTTAGTTTTTTCTAGTACAGTGGACCCCCGAGTAACAAACACCCCAGAAATCGTACAATTATGTAAGTATAATATTGTAAGTGCTTGTGGTAGTGTATTTTTGGGGGTCTGAAATAGACTAACCTACGTGACATTATTCGTAAAGGTAGTAAATTCGTTCAGTAATTACACTTGAGCAGGCTTCTGGAATGAAGTTTTTACGTTACTCGGGGGTCCACTGTACTGGTAAAAGTACAGTGGACCCCCGAGTAACGAACACCCCAGAAATCGTATAATATTGTAAGTGCTTGTGGAAGTGTACTTTTGGGGGTCTGAAATAGACTAACCTATGTGACATTATTCCTTAACCCTTTGGGGGTCAACAGGCCTTCTCGGAAACGTGTTCCTGGGGTCGAAAATTTTTTGGAAAAAAAAAAAATTTCTTATGAAATGATAGAGAATCTTTTTCCGATCATAACTCCACCAAAATTATGAATTTTGAAACTAACGGAATTATGCTTTCGCGAAGTTCGCGGTATCTATGACACTGACGCATTGGCGATTTCACCCACTTCGAGCCCTATTTTCGACAAATTCCAATGTTTCAGTCTCCTGAAATTATAGCTATTTTGCTAGAACTCCATTTCTTCTATCGATTGAGTACAAGAAACCGCCTATTTACCAATTTCATCTACCCAAAATAGTGGTCAGAAAATGGCAATTTTCCAATTTCACACAAATTTCAAACGATGCCAATTTCAAAATAGGGTCCAGAGTAAACAAGGCAGACATTCCTGGCACTAAAATAACATGTTCTCTGTTCATTAGCCACATCTCCAGGCCCTTGTTCCATTACTTTTGCTTTCCATTTTGAATTTTTATTCTCACACAAAAATAGAAGATTTACTGTTATGTATACAACTGTATCATTGTAAAAATGGTATAAATAATATCAGAGCACTTGTGCATGAATATAAGACTCGCCAGTTGATGTGTATTGGACGCATGGTGTGATTTGTTTACTCTTGAACATCGTCAAAAATTGAACATTTTTGCTACTTTGAGCTCAATTTCAAGGTACAGTGGCACCTCGAGTTACGATGGTCCCCAAAATCGCCCTTTTATTTAAGTTTTTTTTTTAAATGCTTTTGTAAGTATGTTTTTGGGGGTGTAAAAGGACTAGTCTATTTTACATTATTCCTTATGGGGATAAATTCGTTTGGTAATGGCACTTGAACAGCATTCTTGAACGAAAAAATATCGTAACTCGAGGTACCACTGTACTTGTCATTGTCATACCAATCAAAAATCATCTCTATTTCTGTAATATATCTTCCATTCTATTCTATCAAAATCGACTGCAAACTCGCTGTTTTAATCGAAAAAAACGGTCAGTTTTTTTTCTCATTATGCAGTGTGTGGTGCAGGATTTTTTTTTATACTGCGCACACTGACCACACAGACCCATTCTTTCATATGTATGCTTAAATTGAGGCTGCTAGAATTTGAGCGTACTAGTACGGCACCAACCCCAGCTCGTAAAACGTACTAGTACGGCACCGACCCCAAAAGGGTTAAGGGAGTAAATTCGTTCAGTAATGGCACTTGAGCAGGCTTCTGGAATGAAGTTTTTATGTTACTCGGGGGTCCACTGTAGTTAGGAAAAAATTTCTATTGACTGTTTATTAATTTTTTTTTTCATTAGAATGAAATTGAAGTGGTACTGGTGAACACAGTGGAGGAGGTCCTTCAGGCAGCCTTTGATGATTTCACAGACATCCTTGGCGAGGACGATGATGGAGTCCCAGCAAAACCTTTGCCTAGTAAACTGTAGAGAATTTACACTAGTACTTCATGTGGCATCACTTTTTATTTTTTTTTTCAGTCACAAATGATATTTGTTAAATATATACAGCCTCTCCTCACTTAACCCTTTCAGGGTCCAAGGCCATTTTTGGAAGGGGTGCACCAGTATCCAAGAATTTAAAAAAAAAAAAATTCTTATTTTTTCTTATGAAATGGTAGACAATCTTTTTCTGAAGGTAATAAAACAAAAATTACAAAATTTGATTGAAAATTGACGAAATTATGCTCTCGCGAATTTTGATGTGTCAGCGATATTTACGCATCGGCAATTTTGCCGACTTTGACTCCTATTTTAGGCCAATTACATTATTCCAGTCGAAGAAATTCTTAGCTATTTAACTAGTTTTATGTACACTTCTATTCTATCGATTGAGCACAAGAAATTGCCCAGTCAACTGTTTCAACTACAAAATAATGTGATTGGAAATTGGTAATTTAGCCAATTTAACTCAGTTCAAAATATTCCAATTTCAAAATAGGGTGCATAATAAACAATGCAGGCATTCCTGGCACTAAACTAACATTTCCTCTGTTCATTAGTTATGTTTTCAGTCTTTACAAATTAATTCAATTTTTATTTTTTATTCACATAATGAATTTTTATTCAAACCAAAAAATGGAAGATTTACTGTTATGCAGTATTGTAATAATTTTACAAATAATATCACCACATTTGTGAACATATATTAGACCCACCAGCTGGCGCGTATTAGACGTGTGAGGTCATTTGTTTACTCTTGAACATCGGCAAAAATTTAACATTTCCGCTACTTTGAGCTCAGTTTCAAGCCATTTCCAGTATTAAAACCAATCAAAATCAAATCTATATCTATCAAATGAGACCAAGAAATCGCAAATACAACTGTAAAAAGTATACGAAAAAACACTGCAAAGTCGCTGTTTTAATAAAAAATTACGGTTTGTTTTTTTCTCATTATGCACTGTGTGCTGTAGGATTTGTTTTATGTGGTGCACACTTACCACATAGATGTATTCTCTCATATCTAGGCCCAAATTTACTGCTCAAAGCTTATCTGAGTGAGCTGAGCTCATGACGTAGAACTACGGTTTGGACCCAGAACTCAAAGCCGTAGAACTACGGCACAGACCCTGAAAGGGTTAATGATGGAGTTCCGTTCCTAAGACCACATCGTTAAACGAATTCGTCGCTAAGTGAGGAGCATACTATAATGGTAGTAAGTTTGTCAGCCATCTTTGATATTGTTTTAATATTAAGTCACCTTTGCACCATTTATAACATTTCTGGTATAATTTTAAATGTTTATACAGTAGTGTACTGTATATTGAATAGAGGAAATCAGCTCTAATATACATTATTTAGGTATGAATACTGGTCAGAGAGCCCGTCGTAAGTCTGAGGTGTCGGTAAACGAGTACAAGGTTACCCTAAGTTTCGTACAGCTCCCAACTCAAACAATTATGTAAGTGTATTATTATAAGTGCTTTTGTAAGTGTATTTTTGGGGGTCTGAAACGGACTAATCTAATTTACATTATTTCCCATGGGAACAAATTCGTTCGGTAACGGCACTCGAACAGCCTTCTGGAACAAATTATGTATGAAACTCGGGGTACCACTGTACGTCGCTAATTGAGGAGAGCCTGTATTGTATGTAATTTGTACATCTGAAAAAAATATCAGTAAAAAGTGACAGCAATAACCAAGTTCTTTTATGTTTTTACAAACATCTGTGGAGCAATTAATTCTTTCAATGATGTGAGAGTAAATTCACGAAAGCAATTAAATACGTATTTAACAGTTTTATTGTAATTTCTTCTGATGTATGTGTATATACTTTTTGTATTGCTGTGAAATCATACATAAATTTATCATGTAGAGGTAGTTATACTGGTAAAAGTAGATACATACGTATTATATTCATGTGGAAGTGCCAAACCTATAGAGGTCATGCATCACCTGGGAAATAGGAAGCAGCCGGACTTGAATTGATCATTGGATCAAGAACTCTTAAATAAAGATCATATATGTTTATATTAAAAATGGAAAGATTCATGTTAAATTCACTTAGTATTTGACCTCGGATTTCAATATCAGGCAGGAATATCAGTAAGAAAGAACTTTGTGTTTAATGACAGATTTCCTATTCTTGATCCAAGGTATTGGGCCTATCTACTCTTTACTTGGATCAAATTCAGATGTACATCCCCTACAGATTTAGCACCGCCCATGAGCAAAATGAATTGCTATATTTCAGACATGCTTTAAATGGAAAATGATGGTATTCATAAAACATGAGGAATGGGGTGCTGCTGAAGGGCTCTTTATCAAAAGAATTGGAGCTTCCTTGAATCAAACCTAATTATTTCCCATTCCCCAGATGCTCTTGAGTTTCCTATGAGTTTAGCACTATGATTTAGCAATAATGATTTTGGTGGTTTAATGAGAGTATATGGCATTTCCATGTTAAAGTTTTATTAACTTCAGCAATCCTCTCTGGTCAGTTACACTAAAATGGATGTATTATTTTGGGATGTTTCTTTCAACCCCTTAACTGAGGTCCTCTTCAGCAAGATACAGGACAAGGTGAACCTTACCTGTCAGTGGTGGATCAAGTAGAGAGACTTGGCAGTCTGCATTTGGTACCAGTCATTGAAGCATTGTTTTGAGATATGGGGAAGGACTGTAGGATTTAAGATCAAACATAATTGCATCTGGTCTAAAACTACCCTTGTAACATATTGAGGTTTGATTCAATTTGAATGAAGGTTCCAAGATACAGTGGTACCTCGAGTTACGTTACGATATTTTTTCGTTCGAGAATGCTGTTCAAGTGCCATTACCAAACGAATTTATCCCCATAAGGAATAATGTAAAATAGACTAGTCCTTTTACACCCCCAAAAATATACTTACAAAAGCATTTAAAAAAATAAACTTACATAAAAGGGCGATTTTGGGGACCATCGTAACTCGAGGTACCACTGTACTAGGTTTCACAAATAACCAACACAGAGAGGAACCTTCAGATGATGCTTAAGTCTGCCCTGGACCATTATAAAGTTGACTTGAAAATGGTCCAGAACAAACTAAAATGTTTTCAAAAGTTACCTAAGTGTGGGCTACTTTTGAATTATTGTAACCATGTTATAGACATGCATCTTGCATTTGACACTGAATTGTTAACAGTGATTTTAGCAGATTCCAAGTGTATTTTGTGGTTTATTGTTAGACATGGTAGAAAACTAGTTCTGAGCATATTTTATGTTCAATGATCTTGGTGGGTAACTCTTGGCCAGTTTGCCCTATGTAGATGGAACAGCTATTACAATGAATTTCATGGATTCCAAAGTGTTGAGGGATGTAGATTTCTTTGATCGGCTGGAGATGCCATTTCTTGCTGGAGTGTTGTGGTGGATTGGGAGGGGTATTGCCTATGTGTAGTAACTTATATTATCATTAATAGCTTCTAATTCTTTACATTAGGGATGCTTTCCTTGAGTATGTCCAAGGAGGGAAGTTCTCCATTTGATCATTCAACCTTAAATTTGACATTGTTGAACTGCACAAACTGTCAAAAACCTTGTCCCATGTAGTAAAGACATCCACCTACCTGTTACCAATCATGTCAGATGGATTGATAAAAGCAAAACTGTTCTCTAAATACTCTTATGTAAAGATTTTCTAAAGGAAAGAGGGGACTACCATTATTACATTTATCATTTTAAGTCTTATCAGTTGGCAAGATGATTTTCATTACTAGTAGTTTAAAATATTCCTGTGACAATTTTGTGTCCACTAATGTGTTCTCATGGGAAGACTTGTACAGATAAGGGTAGATGTGATATTGGTAGTCCTCCCTTTTCTGTTTTAGCAAATCTTTGCATGGAGTAATTTAAAAGGAATCTACTCACTTTTCTCAAACTGCCTGACATGATTTGTACAGGTTTGTGAACAATACTTTGCTACATTTGACAGGATTATGATGTTTATGGGAAAATATTAAACCCCTAGGGGGGTTATACAGCATGTGGGGAATATGAAGTAATCAAATAAAATTTCTATCTTTGGCCCCATGTCCCCTTGAGGGGACATGAGCCAGAGATAGGAAAATGCAAAGAATTATCCAGCTTAGACATACTCTCAAGGAAAAAGTAATCCCTATAATTCATTGTATAGGAAACCTATGCATTCTCCAAAGTAGAGTTTAATATACTTCTGTCCCTTGTCATGTTGATGTACAGGGCAATGAACAGGCAGACATTGCTGCACGGTCAGCAGTACACGACCTTCCAGTTTCATATAGAGGTGTTCCATTCACAGACTATTTTGGGTCATTGCTACCCACCTTCACACCCGTTGGCAACAACGCTGGTCTGACCTGCTAAATAGCAAACTTCATTTTATTAAACCGAGTATAGGTTTCTGGCCTTCTTGTCACCAATGTTGAGGTTGGGAGACTACACTCTCCCGTCTTCGCATCAGCCACACTTGTCTTACTCATGGGGTATCTCATGGAGAGGCTCCCTGTCCCTCTCTGTGAGCATTGTCAGGTTCCAGTATCTGTTTGCCATATTCTGTTGGACTGCCCCCACTATCTACGAGCAGGCAGAATTTACCTCCATCGTCGTCTTCGCTCTACTGCCCTTTACCTTCCCTTCTTGCTGATGGGCTCTCCTTTAATCCTGACTCTCTTGTTGACTTTTTGACAGAAACTGACTTACTGCACAAACTCTGCCTCTTTAACCCTTAAACTGTCCAAACGTAGATATACGTTTGTACGCGTACTGCTCCGAACGTAGATCAACGTTTTATTTTTCATTCCTTCAAATTTAGTGCAATAGGCCTGAGTCGCCTAGACATGAGAGAATGGGTCTGCGCCCTCAGTGTGCGCAGTATTAAAAAAATCTGGGACCACTTAGTACCTTGTGGGAGCACTAGTTCAATTGAGTGCCACCTGATGCAAATAATGTGGCAAACACCATGGATTCACTGATGTCATGTCGCATTAACACTCCCCTTATAAGAGTAAAGTAAAAATAGGTTCGATAAATACATGAGTGGCTGTGGGTGGGTGTGAGTTGGACCTGACTAGCTTGTGCTACTAGGTCTGATGCTGTGCTCCTTCCTTGAGAGGATGTGACCTGACTAGGTGGGTCATTGGTCTAAGCTGGGGGGTGATATGGACGTGCCTTGCATGGGCCAGTAGGCCTTCTGCAGTGTTCGTTCTTTTTTATGTTCTTATATATTTGGCAGGCTGGCTTTGGCTGTCTCTGGCTGTCTCTTGTGTCTATATCTCTGTCTATATCTGTCTATATCTCTGTCTATATCTCTGTCTATATCTGTCTATATCTCTGTCTATATCTGTCTATATCTCTGTCTATATCTGTCTATATCTCTGTCTATATCTGTCTATCTATATATATCTCTGTATCTGTCTATATCTGTCTGTCTATATATATCTGTAATATCTCTCTCTCTCTCTCTCTCTCTCTCTCTCTCACATGTACACATAAGTACAGTTATTATACATAGTGTAAATTACCTAGGATAACCCAAAAATTCCAGGCAAAGTCCTATACAATGCTTGTATATAAAAGACATAATACGCATGACTGGCAAGTAATTCGCATTGTCACTTCTGCATCGCGTATAATACCTGTTGGCTTACGAGACGGAAAGACAGATAAGAAGAGCTAGACAGACAGACAGTGGAAACAACGAGAGGGGTCCCTGCTCCCATTCATCAATGTCATTGGGCTGTCAGTGTTATCTGACACTTGTCATAACACCATTCTTCAAGGAGTTTCATATACTCCAGGCACACACAGGCAGACAGTAAGACAGATAAGCAGAGCTAGACAGAGACACAGACAGATGGACAGATGGACAGATAGATAGACAGATACAGTGAAAACAAAGTGAGGGTTCCCTGCGCACATTCATTCATCAATGTCATTGGGCTGTCAGTGTTATCTGACACTTGTCATAACACCATTAGTCAAGGAGTTTCATATTATACTCCAGGCACACATAGGCAGGCAAACAAAGACAGATAAGCCGAGCTAGACAGATAGATAGAAACAGATAGACAGATAGATAGATAGACAAACAGATAGATAAATAAACAGATAGATAGACAGATAGATAGACAGACAGATAGATAGACAGACAGATAGATAGATAGATACAGATACAGACAGTGAAAACAAAGCAAGGGTTCCTTGCACACATTCATTCATCAATGTCACTGCCTTATCAGTAGTTATCTGACAATTGTCATAACACCATTCTTCAAGGAGTTTCATATATACTCCAGGATGTCTAAAACATTGCTGGGACCTATAAATACTTTGTATATATTTATAGACAATAGTAAATGACCATGGCAGGTGAAATTGTTCACCTGTTGGTGTCATTGTGACTATTTGAGTACTATTTCAGCACCTAATATTAGTGTTAGAACAAAGATTTGCTATGAAATCACAAGAACTATTATAAATTGTAATTACCAGAACATAAAAATTGTATAAATTAAAATAAAAACTAAAAAAAAAAGTATATCGGCATTACTTCTGCAAGCGGCAGGACTTGTTGTTGCCGTCAGGTGAGCATCCAGCACCAACTTGTCGGGCTTATATCTCGGTAAGTACTGGCCCTAAATTTTTTTTTTTAGCCTATCCTGTTTATAAAAATGCGCTCTTCATTTAAAAAAAAAGATTTTTTTTTTTCAAAATATTCGGAGCAGTGCGCGAGTGAACGTAGATCTACGTGTGGACAGTTTAAGGGTTAAGGGGGCTCCTTGTCGCGGTAAAGAGGCTATCGGTCTGAGGAATTGGACCTCTTGGTCTTCTTCCTCAGACCGAACCTAATTACCCCCCAATCCCCCCTCCCTTTTTCCAATCTTCCCCATCCTCCCTTTTCCCTTTCCTCCTCCTCATCCCTTCCTTATTTCCTTCCCAGTTTTACCCTGGGAGCTTCTCTCCTCAGGCATTCTAGTTCCTAGGTAGGGGGAAGGGTATCGTGGTCCATCCCATTCCGTTGAGGTCCTTGGCGGTGGTGTAGTTTGCCGTGGAATCTGGATTGCCTGGGGATGTCCCGATCCCTCTCCGGTCACCCGGGGGGTGGCCTTCGGTATCTTTCGGGCGACGGGTGTATCTCTGGAGGCCACCTTTCGGATTCCGGGGGTGGTGGCCGAAGGCGGTATGCTTTGTGGCGGATATCCGGCCGCCCTCTCTTTTGTCCGCCGAGATGGCTCGGTGGATGTGAGGTTGCTATCCCGGATTGCTGGTTTACTGGCATGAAGGGTAGGGTATGGCACGGGTTCCATGCTGCATCTGCACCACTTGCGGTGTTGAGGTCCTCTTGGGCACGGAGGGGGATTTATGCTCCCTTTCATTCCTCCTAGGAGCTATTCCTCCACGTTCCCCCCTTTTTTTTATTCTTTTTTTTATTTTTATTTTATTTTCATCTTTCTTTTTTTTTTCTTAAAAATAAAAAGAAAGAAGTAACCTAACCATGGCTGACCCAATCCATGAACCCACTACCCCTGGGCCCCTTCCTGATACCGCACCCAGTACTGACCCTGCCTCGTTAACGGATAAATCTTTGGACACCTCTCATGCCCCTGTACCTCTTGCTGGTGCTGGTTCGTCACCTGCTTCAGGTACCAGGGACCCGACTGCCCCTTTCGATGCGTCTGACCTTCGCTCTTCTCTGACCTTGATTCCGTCTTCTCCCTCGACGGTGGGGCAATTTTCGAATCGCTCGCCCGTCTCCCATCAGACCACCCCTGGTCCCACACCCAAACGACCAAGACCCACACATGACGATTCGACACTCCCTTCTTGTTCATCGCAGAAACGACCAGCTCGTCACGCACTCCCCTTAAACTCTCTGTTTCAAACTACTCAATGGACGAAGTTTTTTACTCTGCGACCGACTTCTCCTAATACCTATCTTTCAGACCATAGTATTGGTAAAGCTCTGCTATGCCATGTTGGTAAAGACATCTCATTTCACGCTCTCAAGAGCGGCACTCGCATCATCACGGTCCAGAATGCTGGCCAAGCTCGCGATCTTTCTCTTCTTACAACCATAGATTCTGCTCCTGTTACTATTGACAAGCACCATTCCCTCAATTCTTGTTGTGGTTCTGTCATTTTGCCCCACACCATTGTCCAACGGAATTTCCAGACATGTGGTGATGACATTTTCGAGCAGCTTGAGCTCCAAGAACTCCCTATCCTTAAAGTTGACACTTTTGTCCTCCCCGCCAATAAGCAAAGACGTTATCCTTGCAATATAGCTCGTTTAACATTTGACTGCCGTGAACTACCACCTTCGGTTTACATTGCAGGTCAACGTTTGCAAGTCCGAA
>WNWK01004746.1:30896-43396 GCA_009830355.1 Cherax destructor
GAGATCATCTGCAACTGCCTTTGTTTTTTCACATATTATTCCCCAAACAGATCTCCTGCTTGTTTCCGGGATCCACCCACAACAACCTTTCCACATTTTCCAGCACTTGTGGTCTGTGTTTTGTGATCACAGATGCACTTTTGCAACAACACTTCTTGATTTTATTAATATTTCTTATCCACAATGGTAGCGATGGTAGAATAGGGTTTACCATACAGCCTGGCCAGTCACTTCCACTCCACTTTCTTATTTTTCTATTATCTCCTTCTTCACTTCTTTACATATATTTCTTTCCCTCTTTCCACGGGCCCACAAAGCTTTCCTTGGACCCATGGTAGCTTATTTAGCGGGTTGCAACCAAAACAGTGGAAAATGACAAATCTGGTAAGAATGCTGGGGTGGGTGGGTTGGCTTCGCGAAACAAAGAAACTGCGCCCCTGGAGGCGCGCCAGCTGGGCCCCAAAGGAAGATCCGGGGTGTAAGCAAGCAAACATCGATGTCAAATCAAATTTCTTACATAAATTCGGATCAAAATACAAGATGATAACATCGTAAGTCGGGTTCCACTGTCCTTAACTCAATGTAACGATTGAAACAAAACCACATACCACGGGATGGTGTAGAAATATACCTAGTTGGATGAATCTTAGAAGCTAGCTGGCCCGGTGGCTTACGGACGGTCTAAGTTCTGAGCTTCTGACCCGGTTCAACCCCCCGTGGTATGTGGTTTCTTACACTTACCTTGGAGAGGGAGACGGCGTTTGTCAGTGTCCCATGTTATTTCTCAAACATTGTAGAAATTAAGTTTCTTGTCATTTTCTGTCAATTAATTTTAACACTTAAGTTTATTCAGGTATACACAAATCCGTAACAATAGATTATCATACATAGCAGCATATGTGTAGAAAACCGGGATAACCCAAAAAAAGTCAGACAGAGTGACTTATTTCCATTGCTACACTTTATCACTGGCTGGTGCTTAGCCTTTATTATTGAAGCTTCTTTGGACCCATGGGCTTTATTTCCATGACAACCACTAAACCAGCAATAAACAAAAAAATTATTTGAAATATTTGAAAGAGCCCTTGGTTTACTCAAGTGTAAACACGGGGTGCCGTCCGGAGGAAGCGGGGAGGGGAAGGTTGGTCATGTTCCAACGTAAAACACTACCTAGAAAATATTGCCATAAAAAGCAACCATTAATCGAACAAATCGTTATCTGGAATGATCTTGGAGGTCCACTGCATACCATTGAAGGCCCCTAGGAGGGGGAGGTTTGTTTGGAGTCAGAACAAAATACTCCTTCAAAAAAATAAACTCACACATTTATCTATCACAATTCATCTAATATGACTTAAACCATATAAATAACATTAGAAACCTCGTATACACTCTAGAATGGATATACATAGTGGACCCCAACTTGAACACCCGGAAATACGTACAATTATGTAATATAATATTGTAAAGTGCTTGTGGAAGTGTATTTTTGGGGTCTGAAATAGACTAACCTACGTGAAATTATTCCTTAAGGAGTAAATTCGTTGAATGGCACTTGAGCAGGCTTCTGGGATGAAGTTTTACGTTACTCAGGGTCCACTGTAATGTCTTGCGTATGTGGCTAGTGGTGGCGGCGTCAGGAGTTTGTTTGGAGATAGGACATGATTGTCCTTCAATATGACACTAATATCAACAGTATGGCATTTATCTATCACAATTCATCTAATATGACATAATAAACAATATTAAAACATAGAAATATGACATATACAGTGGTATACCTCTACTTACGAGCAGCTCTTAACTCGAACAATTATGTACAGTAAGTGTATTTTTGTAGGTGCTTTTGTGTATTTTTAGGGGTCTGAAATGGATTAACCTAATTTTCATTATTTCTTATGGGAAAAATTCCTCGTGTCGGCACTTGAATAGCCGACTAGGACATTGCTCGTAAGTAGAGGTACCACTGTACTCTAGAATGAATAAAACATGTCATTACGAATGTCACAGTGGTGTTGTGTTTGTTGTTGGGTGTATAAGGGCCACTGAAAGATAAGCCTTACATAGTGGTAGTGAAGGAAGCAGCAGGCGACGGTGTTGTCAGTCGCCCTATATACCTCAAACAACAATGGAGGAGTTAAGTTTCGTGTCATTTTTCTATCCCTTAACTTACTTGTACACTGTTAACCCTTTCAGGGTTATTGACGTACTAGTACGGCTTGCCCTGGGGTTATTGACGACTAGTACGCCTAAATTCTAGCGCCCTCAAATCAAGCAGAAACAGGCTGTTAGGCCTAGATGTGATAGAATGGGTCTGTGGCGGTCAGTGTCGCAGATAAAAATCCTGCACCACACAGTGCATAATGAGGAAAATAAAACTCTGACCATGTTTTTGGTTAAAAACAGCGACTTTGCAGTCTATTTTCGTATGGTATTTATTGATATATTCTCGTTTTCTTGGTCTCATTTGATAGATTGGAAGATATTTACAGAAATAGAGATGATTTTGATTGGTTTGACAATGACAAGTACCTTGAAATTGAGCTCAAAGTAGTGAAAATGTTCGATTTTTGACGATGTTCAGAGTAAACAAATCACACCATGCATCAATACACATCAACTGGCGAGTCTAATATTCATGCACAAGTGCTATAATATTATTTATACCATTTTACAATGATGCAGTTGTATACATAACAGTAAATCTTCTATTTGTTTGAGAATAAAAATTCAAAATGAAAAGCAAAAGTAATGTAAGAGGGCCTGGAAACGTGACTAATGAACAGAGAAGACGCTATTTTAGTGCCAGGAATGTCTGCCTTGTTTATTCTGGACCCTATTTTGAAACTGGCATCGTTTGAAATTTGTGTGAAATTGGCCAAATTGCCATTTTCTGACCACTATTTTGGGTAGTTGTAATAGGTAAATAGGCGGTTTCTTGTATTCAATTGATAGAAGAAATGGAGTTCTAGCGAAATAGCTCTAATTTTAGTTGCCTGAAACATTGGAATCTGCCGGAAATAGGGCTCAAAGTGGGCGAAATCGCCGATGCGTTAGTGTCATGGCTGCCGCTAACTTCGCGAAAGCATAATTCCGTTAGTTTTCGATCAAATTTCATAATTTTTGTGGCGTTATGATCGGAAAAAGATTCTCTATCATTTCATAAGAAAAAATAATTTTTTTATTTTTTTTTAAATTCTTGGACCCTGAGAACGAGTTTCGGAGACCCCCCTTGGACCCTGAAAGGGTTAATGCTACACTTTATCGCTGGCTGGCGCTATAGCCTTTATCGACTCCTGCTGCTTTAGTATTGTATATATTGTAGAATCACTGAAGAAGGCACATTCTTCCCTCTCAGCCCTTTACCAAAGGGCTGGCACTCTGAATTTTCTTTGGCCCCATGGTGGCTTATTTCACAGTGACAATCAATAAACAAGCACCAAAATGAACGGATGAACACGCAGAGTATTCCTTACTCAACAAGAGAGAGATGCAGACTGAATGTGATACGTGTGAGGAAGTGGTGTTGCCGGCGGGTTGACGCGTCCCATATGGTCGATCACCGAAAGCCGAAAAACCGGCCGATCACCGAGTTGGCCGATATCAGGAACGGCCGATGACCGGGGGTCCACTGTAGTACTTATTTGTAGGAAGTCAGGTGTAGGTAGCCCAGGCTCCCCGTCCCCCAAACTTAATACAGGAGACCCTCCACATTCGCGAGGGTTAGGGGATCAAGAACCTTGCGAATGTTGAAAATTCACGAATGTTTGGTGCGTAAATATATTGTAGGGAAATCTAATATAATAGCATTTACTTAGCCTAATAATACTGCTTCCTTAACCTATTGAACCATGAACAATCATAAAACACATGAAAACATCATAAAATATTGTACGTATATACATGTTATAAACAAAACACTCACCACTGTTAGGCAGACGAACTCTGATGACTTATGATGACAATGATGGTGATGATAGTTAGCCATGCAGTTACTGATGACAGAAATGGAGGTGATTATATGGAGTGTAACTGCATGGCATGATAAGTCTAGTGTGTGGATTCTAACTTCACTGCCAGCGTCACTGCTGATAATAGACGGCTGGGCATTTGCGGATGTACGAAGCTTGCGAAAGTGGAACTCGTGAAAGTGGAGGGCCTCCTGTATAAGATATTTAAAGCAGCCCATAGAGATAAAATATACATACAGTACACTCATTATTTACCTTAAAATATGTGTAGTCTTAATGTAGGATGAGAGGTGAGTAGTATTTATTTGTAGGAAGTCAGTGTAGGTAGCCGGTAGATATAGCCCGCCTGGGCTACGCCTACCTACATAGCTATAGGATATTTAATTCGGCCCAGAGCCGTATTATTACCATCAACATATGTTGTTCACTAATAAGTAATAAATAATTCATGCCAAAAATTGTAAAGAAAAGCAGTGTGTTAAGGGGAGTGACTAGGCCAAACGCAGTTTCATACATGTTTTCTCTGGTGCTGGACAAGAGAAAATGTAATGTTTTCCTCTGCCCGGCTACCACACATCCATAGCATATAAACATAGCATGTTTATATGCTATGTAACGTGTTTCTTATATAATTTTGAAGAAAATGTCATAGATGGATTGATGAAAATGTCTATATTAATGTAAAATAAGACATTTAATGTGCCGAGAGTGATTATTATTATATACTATTATTACTATGGAGTTAAGACTAGAGGGACACTCTTAGTGATTTTAATGTGTACCTGCATGCCAGCACAGTGTGTAAGTATATTTAGTTACAGGTACACACAAGTATACCTGGAGTCTACCTGGAGAGAATTCCAGGGGTCAACGCCCCCACGGCCCGGTCTGTGACCAGGCCTCCTGTTGGACCAGAGCCTGATCAACCAGGCTGTTACTGCTGGCCGCACGCAGTCCAACGTACGAACCACAGCCTGGCTGGTCAGGTACCGACTTTAGGTGCCTGTCCAGTGCCTGCTTGAAGACAGCCAGGGGTTTGTTGGTAATCCCCCTGATGTATGCTGGGAGGCAGTTGAACAATCTTGGGCCCCTGACACTTATTGTGTTGTCCCTCGACGTGCTAGTGGCACCCCTGCTCTTCATTGGGGGGATGTTACATCGCCTGCCGAGTCTTTTGCTTTCGTAGGGAGTGATTTTTGTGTGCAAGTTTGGTACTAAGCCCTCGAGAATTTTCCATGTGTATATAATAATGTATCTCTCCTGCCTGCGTTCTAGAGAGTACAGGTTTAGGAACTTCAAGCGTTCCCAGTAGTTGAGGTGGTTTATCGCACTTATGTGTGAGGTGAAGGTTCTCTGCACATTTTCAAGGTCAGCAATTTCACCCACCTTGAAAGGTGCAGTTAGTGTGCAGCAATATTCCAGCCTAGATAGAACAAGCGATCTGTAAAGTGTCAACATGGGCTTGGCATCCCTGGTTTTGAAGGTTCTCATTATCCATCCTGTCATTTTTCGAGCAGATGCAATTGCTACTTTATGGTCCTTGAAGGTGAGATCCTCTGACATGATCACTCCCAGGTCTTTGACATTAGTTTTCGCTCTATTGTGTGGTTGGATTAGTTTTGTACTCCTGAATCCTTATTCTTGAGTTTCGTATCACTCTGATGCCATGCATTTCTGTCACCAGGTTGCTTTCGACTATTAGTTTTCTGCACCGATTTTATTTTGATCTAATGGTTTGGTATTGATTGTGTCTGGCCCTGTAAGTCTCCGTATGAGATTTTAATTTCTTCACGTTTTCCGTATCTGAGTAATTGAAATTTCTCATCATTGAACTTCATATTGTTTTCTGCAGCCCATTTAAAGATTTGGATTTATGTCTGCTTGGAGTCTTGCAGTGTCTTCAACGGTGGACACTGTCATACAGATCGGGTGTCATCTGCAAAGGAAGACACAGCACTGTGTCTTATATCCCTGTCAATGTCTGATATGAGGATGAGGAATATGATGGGAGCAAGTACTGTGCTTGTGGAACAGAGCTTTTCACAGTAGCTGCCTCAGACTTTACTCTGTTGACTACTACTCTTTGTGTTCTACATGTTAGAAATTATAGATCCATCTACCAACTTTTCCTGTTATTCCTTTATCACACATTTTGTGTGCTATTACACCATGGTCAACTTGTCAAAGGCTTTTGCAAAATCTGTGTATATAACATCTGCATTCTGTTTATCTTCTAGAGCATCCAGGACCTTGTCGTAGTGGTCCAGTAGTTGGGACAGACAGGAGCGGCCTGCTCTAAACCCATGCTGTCCTGGGTTGTGATTGATGGGTATCAAGATGGGTGGCGATCTTGCTTCTTAGAACCCTTTCAAAGATTTTTATGATATGGGACGTTAGCAATTGGTCTGTAGTTCTTTGCTTGCTTTACTGCCCCTTTGTGGAGCGGGGCTATGTCTGTTGTTTTTAGTAGCTGCGGGACGATCCCAGTGTCCATGCTTCCTCTCCATAGGATGTTAAAAGCATGTGATAGGGGCTTCTTGCAGTTCTTGATGAACACGGAGTTCCACGAGTCTGGGCCTGGAGCGGAGCGGAGTGCATGGGCATGTCATTTATTGCTTTTTCGAAGTCATTTGGCGTCGTGGTGATGTCAGAAAGGCATGCGTCTGTCAAGTTCTGTGGCACTCTCAAAAAATTCATTTAGGTTTTTGATTTTCAGTCTGGTTAGTGGCTCGCTAAAAACTGAGTCATACTGGGACTTAAGTAACTCACTCATTTCCTTGCTGTCATCCGTGTAGGACCCATCCCGTTTAAGTAGGGGCCCAATACTGGTTGTTGTTCTCGACTTTGATTTTGCATAGGAAAAGAAATACTTAGGGTTTCTTTCAATTTCATTTATGGCTTTTAGTTCTTCCCGCGTGTCTTGATTCCTGTAAGATTCCTTTAGTTTTAATTCGATGTTTGCTATTTCTCTGACTAGTGTCTCCCTACATATTTCAGAGATATTGGCCTCCTGTAGCCGCTCCGTTATTCTTTGCCTTCGCCTGTATAGGAGCGCCTCTCTTTCTAGTTTGCATCTTCTCCTCCTTTTCCTTAAGGGAATTTGCCTTGAGCAAACCTCAAGTACCACAGAGTTAATTTGTTCTAGACATAGATTGGGATCCGTGATGCTTAGGCAATCTTCCCAGTTTATATTATTTAGGACTTGGTTTACTTGGTCCCACCTTGTGTGTTTGTTATTGAAGTTGAATTTGGAGAAAACTCCCTCGTGGCTGATCACATTTTGTTGATCTGGGGCTCCCCACATGCATGTCTGGACCTCTATTATGTTGTGATCTGAGTATATTGTTTTTGATATGATGACATTTCGTATCAGATCATCATTGTTGGTGAAGATGAGGTCCAGCGTATTCTCTAATCTTGTGGGCTCTACTATTTGCTGGTTTAAGGTGAACTTGGTGCAGAGATTTAAAAGTTCATACATGTGTGAATTTTCATCTGAGCTGCCTCCTGGTGTTATCTCTGCTACCACATTGCTTGCAATGTTCCTCCATTTTAGGTGCCTGAGGTTGAAATCATGTAAAATATGCAATAACTTTAAAACACTTGAAATTTTCTAAAGCTTCCGGATGTAATAGAGAGATGTGCTCACAGAGAATGTAAACAAATCAGGTGGGGCGTGCCATATTAGAAAAACGGTTGCCATATAGAGAGTTTTGGTCATAATTTGAAATCGCCGTATTAGTGGAACGCCATAAGGCAAAATGCTTTAATCAGGGCTCTACTGTACTCGGATCTTGTTATTTATTTTCCTCCATTCTTTCATGACATAGAACTGAAATTTGTCATCATTGAACATCATTTTGTTGTCAGCGTCCCACTGGAAGACTATAATTAGTATATCATCTCCATGGGGAAGTAGAAAAGAATCATTCCTATGTCAGCCATGCATGTTGAGGTGACTAAAATGCTGGGAGCAAGGTGCTAATAACCCCTTGTATATATTACTAAATGTAAAAGCAGAAAAACATTTTTTTTTTTTGGGGGGGGGTCACCTTCCCTCGGTGGAAGACAGCTGGTACGTTAAAAATACAAGCATGAAGGCTCGCTGTGTCCTCTGTAGATCCCAAATTCTTATCTTCAGAGGATGATACAGTTCTATGATTGTCCCTCTTTATGTCAGGTATAAGAATGAGAAAGAAGTGGGGCGAGTACCATGCCTTGAACATACTTTTTCACTGTAGCATTCTTTAATTTCAATGTTTGTTACTTGGGGCTTTGTTAAGAAATTAAATATCCATCTGCCTACCTTCCCACAAAGTTTGTCTTGTGGAGTTATATACAATACAGTACAGCCAATTTTATGTGGCTAAGGGGCTATCTCTAGAGTAATTTGAAGAGATCTTATCTGGGAATCATGCCAAAAGCTGATAATAGATGCTTTTATTTTGCAATGAAATAAAATTTGTTTGTTTAACAGTTTTGGACACCCATAAGGACTGCCTCCATGTGCTTGCACCACATATTCTAGTTCTTGGATAACTAGACAGGCATCCTTCCCTCTCTTATGTGAGGTGTTTACTGGTTTTCTGATGCTGTACGCTGACATGAAACTGGAGCCTACTCCTAATCAAACTTAGATGGCTTGTGTAAATGTGCATATATTATCAGCATAATTAATTATCTTGCTCATTACACATCCTTAAATACATGTTTGAATTTTTTATATAATTTGTATACATTTTTTATGATCTATGAGAGGCTGATAATGTATTGTTTAGTGGAAGAGAAAGTAGCACCACTTTTGTTGCACTGCAGAGTCAACAGGGAAATAAGATGCCTGCCTCCACCTCCCTAAATATTACTGCTATGTTGATAACAGGCAGCAGCTGCCAGGAGACTTGCTGGTATGTCTTCCCTCATTTTATTAGCCAAGTAAACCTAGGAAGGTGTGGTTAATCTCCACAAAATACGATTGTCTTTGGTAGTGTTATGGCAAAGCCTCTGTAAAAATTTTTAGTATACTTCTACAACTTTCTCGGTTTAACTTATTCACCCTTTATTATCAGTTACCAGCATTTTCAACAGCTAGAGTAGATAAGTTAGTCGTGAGAATATACAGCCTCTCCTCACATAGCAACGTACTCGTTTACCGACGCCTCAGACTTACAACGGGCTCTCTGACTAGTATTCATACCTAAATAATGTATATTAGAGCTGATTTCCTCTATTGTTTATTTCAGTATAGTACATGTACCAGAAATTTTATAAATGGTGCAAAGGTGACATTAAAACAATAACAAAAATGGTTGACACAAACTCACTACCATTATACTACTAGTATGCTTCTCACTTGGCGACGAATTTGTTTAACGACATGTCTCAGGAATGGAACTTTGTCGTTAAGTGAGGAGAGGCTGTACTAAGCACTCGCAACACACACACACACACTTAAACACCTGTTTTACTCTTGTACTTTGAGTACAATTATTAAAGCAATGTTCCAGATGGTACGTATTTATAAGTGTTATAGTGTACTGTATATTATCTGAGGTGCCCATAATACTATATACGTACAGTGGTACCTCGGCGTACGAACAGCTCCCAACTCGAACAATTATGTAAGTGTATTTTTGCAAGTGGGAACAAATTCGTTCGGTATCGGCACTTGAACAGCCTTCTGGAACGAATTAAGCTCGTAACCCGAGGTACCACTGTATATGTTAAGTACAGAATAAGTATGTTATATAAGTGTGATAAGCTGTACTCCAAGATTTGTGTAGATTATCTCCTTAATTATTAAAGTGATATTAACTAATTACCACCTAGACACCTTTGTTTTTAAAGATCTCAACTTTTATTTACATGGTTTGTATTCATCCAGTTGTAATCCAAAAGTGGTATTGAGAAGCCACCTAATTTTACAGGATAACTTGACTAGAATTCATTCTGACTAACTGTTACAAAAACCAGGAACAGGCTAGTTGCTAGAGGGATCAATAAGTTGACCTGGAAATATCTTTACTTAGTAGATGTTGCATTTTGTAACAATATTGCACTTGTGTGCCTCTAACATGTGTGCCCTCAAGACACTGTACAGAAAATCTTGTATTACTGTGCTCGCTATATGTACAGGACACTCGATACAAACATCAACCCAGATTTTAAACTTTTTAGAGCTGCAACAGATCAAGTGAACTCAATACAATATCTCTGATGTAAGTGTATGACTATTCTGTTCAGAAGCTCCATGTAAACAAAAGGACCGAAAATATGGAGCATGCTGTCTGAAAATGCCAAGAGTTCCCTAGCTGGCAACAGCTTAAATAATACAGTATTGTTTAAAGCACCCTTAAAATCTTGCAGGTTTTTCTGTTACACTATGTTTTAATAGCCACACAGTTGGATCTCAGTATTGCTTATACTGTACTGTAAATTAAACTTTGATAATTTTACAGGTCATGTGTTGCATTTGGAGAGAAAAATCGTGTCCTTGGTGTAGCTGCTAAGAATCAGATGACAACGAACATGAAAAATACCATTCATAGCTTCAAAAGAATGTTGGGACGACAGTTTAGGTAAGATATGCTGGTATAGCTATTGAAGTATGACATGTTTTTATGATATTGGAAAAGTACAGTAGTTTAATTTATTCACAATGAAGGTTCCAACCCACCCCTCCCCCTTAATATATACCTGGAATTTTTAGGATATATTTTTTGAGGTCTTTTTCTCTGAATCCCAAACATGAGATCATACTTTTTTCCCTTATAAGTACCTAGTTAAAAATTTTTTTTTTTTTATATAATTTGAAGTTTTTGTCTTGCAACTACATACTGTGTAAAAAAAAAATTTTTTTTTTTGTTTGAACATGAAGTTTTAACCCTTTAGAGAAAGAGAAAGGGAGGAGGGAGAGAGAATAGAAAACAGCAAGATGACTCTTCTCTCACCTGGACAGATCTGTCATTTCAGCAGAACCTTCAACACTGGAAGGATGTGGGTAGCCTACTGTTATATACAAGACTAATATTGTCAAGGTACCACATTGGCTCTACTCCACAAACAGCTAGAAGTGAGCTTCTACACAACAAGATGGGCACCAAACAGCAAATACTCTGGCTGTACCTTAAGCCCTTTCATTGTTGATACCCCTGATCTGAAACTTGTCCACAACATCCAAGAATTTAAAAAAGAAAATATTTATTCTTAGAAATGGTAGAGAATCTCTTTCTGAAGATAATAAAACAAAAATTACGAAATTTGATGGAAAATTGATGAAATTATGTTATCACAAATTTTGCTGTCAGCGGTACTTACACATAGGCGATTTTTGCCCACTTTGAGTAGTATTTTAGGCCAATTACATTGTTCCAGTAAACCAAATTCTTAGCTATTTCACTAGTATGTCCTCCATTTTATCAGTTAGGCACAAGAAACTGCCCAATCAACTATTTCAACTATCCAATAAAGTGATCAGAAATTGATATATGGCCAGTTTCACACAAATTTCAAAATAGGGTCCAGGATAAACAATGCCAGTATTCCTGGCACTAGAATATCATTTCCTCTGTTCATTACTTGCTTTTCCAGGCTTTACACATGAATTCCATTTTGAATTTTTATTCACACAAAAATAGAAGATTTATTGTTATGCATTATTGTAATTATTGTATAAATAATGTCAGCACATTCGTGAACAGCATATTAGGACCCACCAGTTGGACGTATATTGGACAAGTGAGGAGATTTATTTACTCGGGAATATTGGCAAACTCGAACATTCCTGCTACTTCAAGCTCAATTTCAAGCTACTTTGTCCTGAAACCAATTAAAATCATCTCTGTTTCTGTAATATGTCTTCCATTCTATCAAATGAGACCAAGAAACAAGAATACAACCTTAAAAACCATTCGAAAATACAGTGCAGTCATATTTTATACCAAAAAGTCTTTTTTTCCCTCCCCATTAGGCACTGTGTGGGCAGAAATATTTTTATATGGTGCACATTTACCACATCCACCCATTCTCTCATATCTAGGCCCAAATTTAGCTCGCTGCTTATGAGTGAGCTGAGCTCATGGCGTAGAACTAATGGACAGACATTGTAAACCCATTGAACTACAGCATGGAAAATGAAAGGGTTAAATGTCCTACAGTGGACCCTCGGTTAACGAAAGGTCCCGTTAACGAAAGTTTCGAAAATGTGCTTTTTCGGAATCGGTAGGAAAATTCCTCGGTTACCGAAAGGTATTAGACGTGTCCGCCTGCTCGCAAGCGCAGGACACCAGTGAAGCGTTGTTTACCATTGAGAGAACATTACCTAGCGCTCTTTCAAAGATTCACAATATATTTGGTGTCTTTTGGTGGTTTAGTGATTGTCACTGTGAAATAAGTCTCCATGGGTCCAAAGAAGCTTCCTAGTGGCACCCCAGTGGTAGCATTCATGGAGGGAGTGTAGCATTCATGCAGGGAGTGTAGCATTCATGCAGGGAGTGTAGCATTATGCAGGGAGTGTAGCATTCATGCAGGGAG